>QWTY01098630.1:1168-18776 GCA_008033365.1 Pseudorectes ferrugineus
AGACAAATGTGGGGCTCGTGTCCTTCAGGGAAGTGCTGCTGCCAGTCTTTGAGAGGAAGGCGATCGAGCTGGGCAAGGTGGACATCTACCTGGACCAGTCCCACACGCCACTGTCCCTGCAGTTCGAGGCGTATCGCTTCGGGGGACACTACCTGCGGGTGAAAGGTGCTGCGGGGGCCCAGAGGGAGGCTGGGCTGCTCCAGAGCTCCCAGGGGACACTGACAACCTGATGCCCCCACAGCCAAGCCCGGGGATGAGCTGAAGGTGGAGCAGGCAGTGCGGGACGCCAGGTCAGCCAGCCTGCCCATCCTGCACCCTGCCAGCAGTGCTGCATTCCTTGGGCCAGTGCTGGAGCCGCTGCCAGGACGCCGGGAGGGCACTGAGAGTGTGGTGAGTGCCAGTGCCAGCTCTGGGGAGGGAGGAATTGGGGATGGGACAGCGCATGTATCCCCCCGTAGCCATTCTTTCCAGTGAAGATGGGTCATGGGGCAGCAGCATGGTGTCTTCTCCATGGCCTCGTGTGGTGTGGGCTGAAGATCCCCCCTGGAGTCCCCAAGAGCCACTTTGTCTCCTGGCTGTGCCTTGCTGGCTGTGCTGTGCTATGCTGGCTACACCATGGTGGTGTAGCAGCTCAAGCAGTGGCACCAGCCCTTTGGCTGTGCCAGGTACAGGCTGGCACCAAAGCAAAGGCAAACAGGAGCCCTGGGGGCCCCAGCAGCGGCTGCCACTCGGTGCCACCCTGGCCTTGGGACTCGCCCTGGCCCCAGGACTCGCCCTGGCCGCTGGCCCTCCTCTCGCTGTGGCGTCTGGCAGCTGCTGAGCACAGCTCTGTCCTGCCCCATGGACCCTGGCCCCAGATAAGATGTGGGACTGGGTTGGGCATCACTTCCGTGGGAGCAGGGTGCCAGGCCCACGGGGAGCAGCTCTGCAGGGTCCAGCCAGGGGGACACGGTGCTTGGTCCTGTGCCAGCAGGCCCTGAGGGCAGCAAACTGGCTGCGTGGCCAGGGCTAGTGGCCGCCCGTGTCCAGCACTATGATGCCTGGCTGCGGGAGCGGCAAGGCTCTAGCAGGGCCAGGGCACAAGCGGGCAGCCAGCCACCTCTGCGGGGGTCTCGGTCCCGATCGCCTTCCTGGGGGCAGGTGGGCCCCAAGTGGCACCGGAGCGATGGGGCTGGCGGCAGCCGGGGCGCCTGGAGAAGTGGCAGCACAGTGAGTAACGGGGACGGTGCCCGCAGCAGCTCTTCCCGCCTGGGTCTGGGGACATGGCAGGGCGTGGGGCCGTGTGGGCGGCGGTGGCAACAGCAAGCCGCTTCCCAGGGCTTGGTGGCAGGCAGGGAGCCCCGGGCCTGTTGTCCTTTGTGCCACGGTGAGGAGATGGCAGCGGCCACATCCCGGCACGGCCCGGGGACACACAGGGAGCAGCCGGTACAGCGGTGCCCGGGGCGGCGGGAGCCGCTTGGCCGTGACCCAGCTCTCGCGACCAGCCGGGGGGCTTTGATCTCCGCCGGTGAATTGTTCAGCTCTGGTAGCTTATCTGCCGAGGAGGGAAATTAGGTTTTCGGCGCTGGCCCCACCTCCTTTTGTTTCGGAGGAGCCCGGCCACAGCCTGCCCGGCCCCGGCTCTGCGGTCCGAGCCGGGAGTGCGGCTGGACGGGCGGCTCGGCCGGGTGCTGCGACCCTCGGGATGCCCTGAGCCCCCGCGCTGCTGGGGCCGCTTGCCCATGGCCGGCCGGGCTCGGCCAGGCAGCACCCGGGGTCCTGCACCCCCGGGGCCCTGCACCCCCGGGATGCAGGTAGGCAGGTCAGTGCGGGCAGGGGAGCACGTCCGGGGGACCCCACTGCCCGGGGCTGCCATCTGGGTGTCTGTCTGTCCCACGGTGCTCGAGGTCAGCCATGCTGCTGTCCCCATCCCAGTGCCACGGCCGCAGTGCTGGGCACTGACCCCGGGGACGCTGGCTGTCCCCGCTGCAGGCCCCGGGACGGCGAAGGAAGAACATAACAGAGTTCCTGGGGGACACCAGCATCCCCAGCCCCGAGGCAGCCCTGCACAGCAGCAGCTCTCTGCCCACCAATGGCACTGACACCTGGAAGAACCGCGCTGCCAGTCGCTTCAGCGGCTTCAGCGGCTTCTTCAGCTCCGGCACTAGCACGGGCTCCTTCGGGCGGGTAGGTGGGATGCAGGCGTGGGGAGGGGGTGTGGGAACTGCCTGTGTCTATGCTGGGGAGCTGGGATGGGTCCCCCTGGGACTCGAGACCCTAGTTCCACAGGCAGGGTGAGGGGGTCTGTGGCGAATGCCCACTGGCCCCTGCCCAGCTGCTCTGTCCCCCACTTTTGGCCAGGAGACTGAGAAGCTGGAGCAGCTGGTGAACAGGCTGCACGCCTACAGCACCTTTGGGCTGCCCAAGCTGCCGCCCCAGCTCCGCTTTGACCGCGACTCCTGGGAGGAGGACGGGGACGAGGCTGGGCTGACACTGGAGGACAGCTGGCAGCAAATCATCCAGGGCACAGAGGTAGGGACAGGGCCTGGGGGGGCTACAGGGGCTCTGCCCAGGCCCCGGCACAGCACTGACGCTCAGCCTGGCAGGCCCTGTCACGCCGGCAGTGCCACCAGCAGGAAGCCATCTGGGAGCTGCTGCACACTGAGGCCACCTACATCCGGAACCTCAAAGTCATCACTGATGTGAGTGTTGGCAGCTACTGCACCGTGCTGGGGCTGGGGGCTGTGGCTGCAGCTCACCGACTCCCCACTCTCTCCCCACAGCTCTTCCTCTCCTGCCTGGTGAACCTGCAGGAGTCAGGGCTGCTCTGCGAGGTGAGTGGAGGGGGCTGCAGGGGACAGGGATGTTCGGGGATGGGTCCTCAGCCTTGCCATGCCACAGGGTGGAGTTGCTGTTCCCCAGCGCTGCCCACCTCACCCCCACAGGTGGATGCCGAGCGGCTCTTCAGCAACATTGGGGAGATCATCCGGCTGCACTGCAAGCTGTGGCGCAGCGTCATGGCCCCAGTGCTGGCCAAGGCACGACAGACCGGGGCGCTACTTGACCCCATTGACTTCCTTGATGGCTTCAAGATGGTGAGTGGGGATGCCATGCCGTGGTGGGGAGCCATGCCATGCTGTGTGCTGTGTGGTGACCCCCTTGTGCCCCCCAGTTCGGGTCCCTCTTCAAGCCGTATGTGCGGTATTGCATGGAGGAGGAGGGCTGCATGGAGTACATGCGGGCGCTGCTGCGGGACAGCGAGCTCTTCCGCACCTACGTGACGGTAAGGGGAGGGCAGGGGCCGGGGCTGGGGCTGGGGCCGTGCCAGTGCTAATGCCTGTGTGCCACAGTGGGCCGAGAAGCAGGAGCAGTGCAGCCGCCTGAAGCTGAGCGACATGCTGGTGAAGCCTCACCAGCGCCTCACCAAGTACCCGCTGCTCCTCAAGTCTATCCTGAAGAAGACGGATGACCCACGCGCCCGTGACGCCATCACCACCATGGTAAGGGATCGGGGCGGTGGACAGCAGGGTCAGTGGCCCCTGGCCCCTCAAACCCACCACCACTCCTGGCACAGATCAGCTCCGTGGAGCGCTTCATCAACGACGTCAACTCGCGGATGCGCCAGCGGCAGGAGCGGCAGCGCCTGGACGCCATCCTCAGCCGCATCGACGCCTATGAGGTGGTGGAGGGCAGCACAGATGAGGTGGACAAGGTAGGGTGGACATGGTGGAGCTGCCACCTCATGCCATGCCATGCCATCTCCTGCCATGCCATGCCATGCCACTCAATGCTCTGCCACGCTGCTAAGTCTCCCTGCTGTGCCACCCTATGTCACTTCATGCCAAGCCACCCCATGCTATGTCGTGCCATACTACCTATGCCATGTAACCCCATGCACCCCATCCTGACCCCGGGGGCTCCTGGCAGCTGCTTAAGGAGTTCCTGCGGCTGGACCTGACGGCCCCCATCCCCGGCACCTCCCCGGAGGACACCCGGCAGCTCCTCCTCGAGGGCAGCCTGCGGATGCGGGAAGGTAAAGACAGCAAGGTGAGGACTGCAGGGAACAGGGAGGTCTCGGCCCCGGCCCCTGCCCACCCTCCCTCACTCACTGCACTGACTGGTGCCTGTGGCCCCACTCTCACCCCCAGATGGATGTCTACTGCTTCCTCTTCACTGACCTCTTCCTCATCACCAAGCCCTTCAAGAAGGCTGAGCGCACCAAGGTGATCCGGCAGCCCTTGCTGGTGGACAGAGTCGTTTGCCGGGAGCTCAGGGACCCGGGTGAGCAGCACTGGGGGCAAGGGGGACTACAGGGGGGTCCCTGGACACTGCTGACAGCTCCTGCCCACAGGCTCCTTCCTCCTCATCTACCTGAACGAGCTGGGGAGCGCTGTGGCCGCCTACACCTTCCAGACCAGCGGGCAGTTGTGCCGCAGCTGGGTCGAGGCAGTGCGCAATGCCCAGGTGAGGGCACAGGGGTGGGTGGGGGACCCGTGGGTGCCCCGTGCACACCCCGTTCCTCACTGATGCCTTCCCCTTCCCAGAACCTGCTGCAGCGACTGCGGCAGCGCCGGCGGATGGAGGAGGAGGAGGAGGAGGAAGAGGAGGAGGAGGAAGAGGGGGAGGACGGTGAGAGTGGCACCTCAGCTGCCAGTTCACCTACCATCCTGCGCCACAGCAGCACCAGCCCAGACTCACAGCAGTGGTAGGGAGCAGGAGGGGGGGGACCTGCACACCCTCAGCCTGGCACAGGCTCCTCCTCACCTTCTTGCCTCCACAGCCCCTCCGACGGCTCCACCGAGACGCTCGCCGTGGTGGCGGCAGACGGTGGCGACGAGCTCTCCTCCCCAGACTGGGACGCAGGACCCTTCAGCTCAACCTCGGACGGCTCCTCCATCAGCACCAGCACCTCCATCGGCACTGGCACCTCTGCCGAGACCCCCACCTCCGCCGAGACCCCCACCCAGGAGCTGCCTGCAGGCGCCTTGCCTGTTCCCCTGCCCCAAGGCGTGGCCTCCCCAGGCAGCGGCTGCCGCTCGTCCTCCATCGACAGCGCCTACGGCACGCTCTCACCTGCCTCCCTGCGGGACTTCGGCCAGCAGCCAGAGGGGACAGCCGAGGACGGGCAGGAGCCCACCCTGGCCCCTCCGGCTCCACGGCCTGCCTCGCCCCGGCTGCGCCGCCGGACCCCCGTGCAGCTCCTGCCCTGCCCGGCCAGGGTGCTTAAGTCCAAGTCGGAGGCCAGCTTGCCCCAACTCCTGTCCCCCACTTCCCCAGGCCCCCTAAGCCAAAGCCGCAGCCTCTCTGACCTCTGTGCTGGTTCCCCCCGGACTAGCCAAGACCCCGCACCTCTGGCTGCCCCCAGCAGCAGTGGCAGCTCCACGTCAGAGCTCTCAGAGCCAGAGGAGCCAGAGGAGAGCCCGGCATCCCTTCCAGGGGAGCTCAGGCGCGACCCCCCAGCTCCTGCCCGCCGGACCCTCTCGGACCCACAGTCGGCACAGCACCACAAGCTGACACTGGCGCAGCTGTACCGGATCCGGACCACGCTGCTGCTCAACTCCACGCTGACGGCCTCGTAAGCACACACCGCCTGCTCCCGGGGGATGCCCCAGCCCTTCCAGGAGCTTCCCAGGGGCCGAGTCCTAATGCTGAGGGCATCTCTCCCCACCCTGTGTCTTGCAGGGAGGTCTGAGAGCCGCTGGCGTGGAAAGGACAGATGCATGGACGTACCAAGGAGCTTCTCCTGCTTCTAACCGTAGCGTAACGCCGGGGCCGGGCAGAGCGGGCACTGGGATGCCACGCTGGTGGGGACATGGATGGGGATGCAGACCAGTCCCCTTGGCGAGGACGTGTCCTGGGCATGGCGGTGCGGGGCTGGACATGGCACGTGGCTTGTGCTGAACCCTTGTCCACAGCCATGAGAGTTGTCGGGCAGGGGGCCCTGGGGCTGTGGGGGGCTGTGGGAGGCTGTGGGTCAGCTCCTGCAGGTGAGGAAGGGATGATGACGTCGGCAGTGGTGAGTGGGGAAGGTGCTGAGAGGGACGCGGTGCCGGTGGCACGGTGCTGCGAACAGGGCAGGGAGGAGGCTGGGGCTGGTGGCAGGACAGGATGGTGCAGGGCTGAGGCAGGTTTGCCCTGAGGGGTGGCAGTGGATGGCAGCACCTGGGGCCGGAGTGTGGGAGCCACGGTGGGACATGGCGGTGGCCAGAGCCCCGGCTGCCCCCCCATGCCAGGCTGCACTCCACGTCCCAGCTGAGCAATAAACCCAGCTGGTGCACGCTCATGCCCGGCTCGCCTCTCCTTTGGCTTCAGCGGCACCCAAGGCTGGGCAGCACCGGGGTGGGCACGGCGCGGCTGAGGGAGCCCCACCGCGACAAAGAGGGGGCTGTCGCCAGTTCCAGCCTCCCGTCCTGGAGCTCGGGGTGGGGGTGGATCCCTGGGTTGGGGGTCACCACTGCTCCCCCACACACCCTGCGCGCCCCCGCCACCCCTGCTACCGTGGGTCTGTGCCAGCGGGCGAGGGAGGGCGGTGGCCGGGCCCGCGGCGAGGCAGCGCAGGTCCCTCCCGCGCCCAGCACTCCCGTCATGTGGTTTCGTACCCCCTGGACTCATTTCCAAAAAAGCATTTCCTCCTGCTGCGGTTGGGCGTAAAAGCCTGTCTGGGGAGGGCTGGCGCTCACTCACCACGCGTCGCGTGCTGCTGACGGCAGCCATGGGGTGCCGGGGCACCCTGCCCGGGCACTGAGCTGCCCCGACACCCCACTGCACCTGCTGCCCCGCTCCCCTCACCGCCCCGGCATGACCCAGCCGCATCGGCCACAAGGATGAAGTGTTGCTGCCCTGGGGTGGCTTGGGTGAGTGCGGTGGCGTGGGGGTCTCATGGAGCCCTGGCACCAATTGTGGGGTGTCCCACGGCTGTGGCCGTAACGGCTCTGAAGGAGGGAGGGAGGAAAATGGATTAACTCCAGTGCCAAGCGTGCCAAAACCGCTTACCCCTCTGGCTAACAGCTGGGCCTGGGCCCTGCTGCACCAATGCACTCACGGCGTGGCATGACCACGGGGGCCACAACCCATAAAGATCTCGGCTGCGAGCAGGATGCGGCCGCGGGGAGCGTGGGGTCAGTCACGGGGCTACAGGAAGGGCAGTGCCACGGGGACTGGCCATGCCGACAGCCTGCGGGCGGCTGCCTTCGGGGCTGGGCACACGGGTGGCGGGAGAGGCGCTTGCACGGCACAAGCGGCGGTGGCTGTCCCCACCGCGCAGCCAGCCCTGGGCCTGCCCCGTGCCCACGGCTCCGCTGTGCACCGGGCACCTGCTCCCCGCGCTGGGCAGGAGCAGCTGCCCGTCTGCAGGCGGGGTGCGCGGGCAGGGCCCCGCTGCGGGACGGTCGTGCCTCAGCGGTGACTCAGACGTGCCGCTGGCAGCCGGGGCTGAGGCAGCCGCCCGGATCTGCCGGTGCGGGGCGGCCCAGAGCGGTTTCCAGTCTGCCGGTGGCGGCGGGTTTAGTAGAAAATGATTCAACTGCCGTAATCGGGGCCATCACGGCTGGGAAATCCAGCCCCCAGCGAGGAATCCCCTGGCTCCCTGCCTACACTGTCAGCGCCACGGTCCTCTCAGCCCCCGGCCCGGCCTGTAGAAGGGGTGTCAGCGTGGGCACTGCTCGCTGCACCCACCGGGGCTTCCAGGGGAGCGGGGCTGCCCTGCGGACAGCACCTGGCACCCCGCGGGGGAGCAGTGACCTACTTTGGGACGCGCGTAACGGGGCGCGATAGCATCGGGGAGAGCGTGAGCCAGGCACGGCTTCCTTTCGGGGAGGAAATCACCTCCTCTCTGAGGGAGATAAACCCCAGGAAAGTCAAAGCTGGCAGCGTTAACCCCTACGCGCCCGGCTACCGACACCTCCCTCAGCTGGCGATCTCTGGCACCACCAGCAGTCCGTGTGCCTGACTCACTCGGCCCCATCCCTGGGGACATGGCAGGGGTCCTGTTGGCACAGGCGGTCGAGCATCCCAGTGCCGCTCCCCAGCCAGCCTGGAAGCACAATTTGCAGAGCACACGGGGGCACCTGACAGCCCCCTGCGCACAGGCTGTGGCACAGTGGCCCCCACGGTGCCAGCAGGAAGTTGCTTGCCCGTGTACCGCGGGGAAAGCAGAGCACAGGGACTGCCGCGGGGCATTCCCGGCCCTGGGGCAGCACACCCACGCAGCTCTGGGGCAGAGGGACACGGCTTCAGCCGTTCTGCCCTGTGCAGGCACCGGTGTCCACACAGTTCCAGGTACGACTCTGGCTCCAGTAGCCCAGCATGAGCTGGTATGAGGGCCGTCCCCACGGGTGAACGGCTCCTGGAGCACCCCGGCTGCCTGCAGCCCTGCTCTCTCCCTGCTTGCAGGTGATCTTGGCAGCGCTGTGGCTGGCGGCCAGCGAATCGCAGCCCCCAGGGCGGCGGGACCGCGCCGTGCAGCGAAGGCAGCGGATGCTGGTGCAGCCACTCCTCCGCCTGCGGAGACATGTCACCAGGCAGTCCTGCCCCGCCGGCATGAACTGGATCGAGACTGCTCACCAGTGCTGCCCCCAGTGTCCCGCAGGTGAGCGCTGCCCGCTCCGTGCGGCATGGCACAGCACACCATGGCACAGCAGGTGCGTTGCTCCAGGTGGCCGTGCTCCCTGTCACGCCACTGTCCCTGCAGGGACATTCCTGTCCGAGCCCTGCACAAGCCCTGAGAATGGCAGCGTGTGCGTCGCCTGTCCCGCCGGCACCTTCCGCACCCAGCCCAACACCCTCAGGAAGTGCCAGGCTTGCTACGAGTGTGACCAACAAGGTGAGCTGGCACCACACCACGCCGTGCTGTGCCATGCAGCGCGGTGCCATGCTGCTCACCGCCTGCTTTCTGCAGCTTTTCAGAGTGTGCTGAGCAACTGCTCGGCCACCAGCAACGTTGTCTGTGGCTGTGAGCCCGGCCACTTCCGTGTCTGCTTTGACGACCCCTGCAGCGAATTTTCTTGCCAGAAATGCCGGCCCTGCACCGGACGCCTCATCCAGCGACCCTGTGAGTGCTGCCAGCTGCCCCACGGCACAAGCTGCCAGCTGTGCCACCTCTGGCTGTGCCACTCTGCCTCATGCCCACCCTCTTCCCAGGCTCGGAGGCGCAGGACACACTTTGCGACAGCAACTGCAAGCCCGACTTCTACAGGGAGGGTGACGAGTGCCGGCCATGCCACACGTAAGCCTTGACCCTCCCTGTGTCCCAGCCGGGAACACATGTGGGGCCCATGGCATGGCACAGCATGGCACCCACGGGTCCCATCTCCTTGCAGGAGCACCCGGGACACATGTGGCAAAGAGTGCCAGCAGGTGTGCGGCAGCAACAACGACCAAGGTATGGGGACAATGGGGCCAGGGGCAGTGGTGTGCGGTCACTGTGCTGGCCAGCTGATGGGAATGCTCCTGCTCCTCCTTGCAGGCTCAGGTCTGGAGTACATCCTGCTGGGACTCACCGGGCCCCTCTTCCTGGGTGCCCTTGCCATCTACCACAAGAGGAAGAGGCTCTGGCATGATGCCCTGGCAGGTGGTCCCCTCCCCACGGCACAGGCCACCACCTCCATGGCTGGGGCTGCGGCCACACCATGGTGCCAGTTCAATGCCCGGAGGTGGGACAACCTGTGCTGGACCCAGCCATGCTCCCCGCAGGCGACAGAGCGTGCCACTGGCACAGCAGGGCAGAGCCTCAAACACCAGGCCCTGCTGTGTGAGCAGCCCAGTGACGAAGGGGAGCCCTCTGCAGCCCCAGAGCCCCGCGGTGCCCTGCTGCAGGGCAGCCAGCTCTATGCTGTCATCGACGTGGTGCCAGTACGGCGTTGGAAGGAGTTCATGCGGATGCTGGAGCTGCGGGAGGCAGAGATTGAGCTGGTAGAGCTGGAGGTGGTCCACATCCGCGACCAGCAGTACGAGATGCTGAAGCGCTGGTGCCAGCAGACCAGTGCCACACTGGACCACGTCTTTGCTGCCCTGGAGCGCATGGAGCTGGCCGGCTGCGCCGAGGCACTGCGCCAGAGTCTGCACGCGGGACCCTGATCCCCAGCGTCAGCACCCTGGCACAGGGAGGTCCCGACACCTCCACATCTCACTGGGCACCTCATCCCAGCCATACCCCTAAGTATTGTTACTTATGCCGTGTAGACATTTTATGTCAGTTTTATGTCCCCTTCCCACCTGCCCGTCCCCTCTATTTATGTCCCCCTGCTCCCAGGGCCGGGGAGGACCCCATGCCCCAGCACGTCAGCTGCCCAGCCACTCGCGGGACGAGCGGGCACCGAGCCCACCGCCAACCCATGGGATAGTTCTCAAGGCTGCCCGCTGCCGGGCGCTCCTTCCCCCGCCCCAATAAAGTGGTGTGTTCTCCATCCACCAGCCCTGGCCCTTCTTCACAAGGCTGCGTCAGCCGGGCATTGGGGCACTGCTGGCCTCAGGGCCACCACTGGTGATGTGGCCACCACAGGTGACAGGCAGTCTGGGTGCTGGCAGAGATGCAGGCGCTGTGGGTGATGATGTGGGTGAGGGGGGCACCGCTGTCGGCGAGCATGCTGTGGGTGGGGGGATGGTGTGGGCAGCCCCAGGAAGGCGCGGGGCACTGCTGGCGGGGTTTATCGTTTTAATCGCTGGAAAGGCAGGCGGTCTGGGCGGAGGTGAGCCGGAAGCTGGCCGTGAGCGGCTCTGGAGGGGCAGGAGTGAGGGCGAGCGCGCTGCAACGGCGAGTGGTGCCAGCGGGGCGTGCGGCGAGTCCAGCCGCAGCGGCCGAGCCGGGCAGTGCGCAAGGAGCCGCGTGTCCCACGCCGCGGCAGCTCGCTTTGCAACGGGCAGCGCAAGGTGGCGGTGGGCTGGCGGCAGCGGGATGGGGGAGTGGGGAGGGCTACGGGTGCCTGGGGCGGTGGTGGGGGCTTCTCTGGGTTGGGCTATGTGGCCATCCACGGCAGGAGGAGGGTGCCGAGGCATGTCGCGGTCCGTGGGAGGACCTGCCAGCCTCCTCCTGCTGCGAAGAGCCAGGATGCGGTGTGGCGTGGCTAGTGCTTGGCTATGTCCCCCTTCTTGAGGATGATCTGTCGCTGCCAGGGCGCCAGCTTTGTCTCATCGTACCCGAGAGTCCTTAGCTTTTCCGACTGCTCCTTCTCCTTCTCCTCCTCCTCCCGCTTCAGCTTCTCCTGCTCTTTCCTGCTTAGCAGCAGAGGGCACAGGGCGCCGCGGTCACCAGAGCCGCGGGAGCCGCCGTGCCCGCCCACCCAGGGAAGGGGCTTGCGGCACTCACCGTTTCTGCTCCCTGCGAAGGAATAAGGAAGAGTGGGGTTAGCAGAGCCGCGGGAGTGACCGGCTGGTGCGGCATCCCCCGACCCCGCCTCACCTCTCTTCCTCCAGCTTCTTGCGCAGGATGTCCCTCCTCCAGGCCGGCATGCTGGCCAGGCGCGCCTCCTCTTCTTTCTCCTGCAACAGACAGCCGTGTTACCGGCACTGCCGGGAGCTCGCCCTCACTGCCGGCACCATGGGGCCGCAGCATCATCCTGATGCGCGGCATCACATCCTTCTGGCAGCCGCCCTCCTTGGCGCGGTACTGGTGGGGTTCACCAGCACATGGCTCGCCGAAGCGCCCCTCACTGCCCGCCTTCCGCCGGCGCCGGGAGGAGGAAGGAGCGCGTGGCGTGGCCAGCCCTTGCAGCACACCACAGCTTTATTGCATGACACGCGGGGGGCCCACGCTGCCCCGGCACCGCAAACGCCACACCAGAGGGGAGCGCAGCCCCGCCGCTGCACCTCCCACACAACACACAGCCACGGCAAGCGGCACACACTGCAACCTCGGCCCGGGGCCGCGCAGAACAACACCCAGCCCTCTGCCAAGCTGAGCTGCACCACGAGCCACAGAGGCAGGCGAGCACACCCGGGCACCAGGCCATCGCTGTCCCCTGAGCTTGCTACCGCCCCACGCCACACCACTGGCACAGCCTGCAGCATCCCGCCGGGATCAGGTGTCGAACATCTCTGCCTCCTTCTCCTTCCAGAAGGAGAAGCTGCGGTCAATGAAGCGGCAGACGTCCTCCTCGCTGAACTCCCCCAGCTCCGGCACCGGCACTGCTGCCCCCTGCCCTTCCGGGGCCATGGTGGGGGGCTCTGGCAGGCTCTCTGCCACTGCCACAGGGTCATCCCCAAAAAACTCCTGCACGAGGTCCTCAAAGCCGTCAAGCCAGTGGCGGTGGCCAGCCTCGACCTGCTCCAGCACGGTGCGGTGGAAACGGCGGACGCGGTGCCAGCTGTGGCTGCCCAGGCGGTCAAACATCTCGTAGCAGAGGAGGTGGCGGAAGCGCCGCTCCTCGGGGCTGAGGGGCATCTCCAGCAGCTGGAAGTAGCCCAGCATGAAGAGGTCGAGCGGGAGGCTGTCGTGGGGCATGGGCGAGCCGCCGACGTGGGGCAGGAAGTGTTGGGGCCAGTACAGCACCGTGGTGCGGCTCAACCGCCGGATCTGACGCCCTGGGACCCGGCGGGCGACACTCCTCCAGCGGGCCAGCAGCCGCCCCGCTGCCGGCCGCCGCCTCCCCGGCCGCCGCGGCCGCTCCTCCCCAGGCACCGCCGCGAGTGCTCGCTTCTTCCAGTGCTCCAGGAAGAGGAAAACGGCGCGCTCCTTGCACCCCTTGGTGCGTTCATGTGGGCTGCTTGGCTCTGGCAGCGCTGGCCTGCTCCGCCGCAGTGCCCCATCCCCGTATTCCTCCTCCAGGATGGGCCGGCGGGTGCTACCAGGGGGCTGCACCCGCTTGCGCTTGGTGACCCTGGGGGGAGGTGCAGGGGGCCCCCCTGCTTCCTCGTAGTTGGCCTTGAGGCTGCGCACGGAGACACCGCAGCCCAGGATCTCGCGCCGGGCGTCGTGCTGGGCACCGGGGCTGCCCACTGCTCCCCCCGCCCCAGGGCCCTCCCGGCCCCTCAGGCTGGCTGGTGGTGCGGCCGCGCTCCTCGGCAGTGTGGGGGACTGGCTGCCGCGGGCAGGCGCGTCCTCGTGGGCGAGGGCGAAGCGCCGGGGTGCCGGGGGGGCGGAGAGCGGCACGAGCGGCGGCAGCTCCTCCTCCGGCCCCCCTGGAAGCGGCTGCCCCGGCTGCGCCTCGTGCATCACCCGCAGGCTCCCCAGCTGCCTCTCCAGGTGCTGCATGTCCTCCTCCCGCATCGGCTGCCCGGCGGGTCCCGGCATGCCCCCGCGGGCAGGTGGCCCGCGCCGGCACAGGGGCGGCGAGCGGCTCCCAGGCTGCGGCGGGAAAGAGGGCAAAGGGGCTCTTGAGGCCATGCCGCACGCACCTCGTGCCGCTGCCGCCGTGTGTGGCATCCCCGGGGTGTGACGCCCCTGCATGCAGGTAGGGTGGTCCCCCAGCCCAACTGGGAGCCGGATGCAATGCCGCGCACGCCATCTCGCCAGGTCCTGAGCTGCTTGGGCCATGCCCGCGCCGCGCTCGCCGCCGCAGCACGCGGGACCCCCCTACCTTGCGCCGCTGCTCCTCTTCCTCCTGCATGCGGAGCTGCAGCTTGCGCACCATCACCTGCCGCTTCCACTCGGGGATGGGTCGGCCTTGCTCGTCCTGGCTCGGCACCAGCGCCTCCATCTCCACCGCTGCCCCAGCGCCTGCGGCCGGCACCGGTGAGCTTCCGTTCAGCACTGGCTCTGGTGAGCCCCCTGCCAGGCAGCGTGGCGGCCCAGCAGCCTCGGGGGTGGCCGGCGGGGTGGGCGTCCTGGTGGGTGACGGGGAGGACACTGGCGATTCTGCCTGTGGAAGGAGGGAGGGAGGGCGGTGGGCACTTGCCGTGCTGTGCTGCGCCGCGCCACCGGCTGCCCTGGCCCCCATCACCACCTACGTTGGCCCCTGCCTGGCCGCTGCCGGAGAAGACGGTGGTGAAGCCTTTGCTCTGTGGCGTCGGCTTGAGGCTCTTCCCAGCTTTGATCTCGGCCAGCAGCTCCGAGTTGTCGCCGGTGGGGGACATCATGTTGAAGGACTTGGTGCCTGAAGGGAGGCAGGAGGGGCAGTAAGCACCCCGCCAGCACCATCTCCTTGCCCCTGTGAATCCCCCATCAGCTTGCAGAGTAGCGGGGTGGAGGGGTAGCTGGCTGACTGCCCCCCTCCCCGCCATCCAGGAGCCCCTGGAACACTCCCGAAGCAGCATCCTGATACCCCGCTCACCGGTCCACAGGAACAGCACATCACCCAACTCCTGGGTCCATCAGACCCCAGTGGAGCAACCCCCCAGCACTCAACAACCTGGCACCCCAGCTCCGCAGATCCATAAGACCAGCACTCCAACAGCAGCTTACAGGGTCCATGGCACCCTGCTGGAGCAGCACCCCAACACTCAGCTGCAAGGGTCCCAGCCTGGCCCCAGTCCCGAATGCCACCCCATGCCCCCAAGGCACTATGCTGCAACAGAAGCGTGCCTTTGGAGGGATGGCTCCGTGGCCGGTGACAGCCCCGGCACTGCAGGACGGCCCCTACACTCCCCCGGCAGCTCCCGGTAGCGATGCACCGACAGCCTGAGCCAGACTCCCTGCCAGCCCGGTGCCCAAAGGGCTGCGTGGCACCGGCACCCCGGGGATGCTCTTCCCACTGCTCGTGCCACCCGCCCCGCGAGCACCCACCGTCCGTGCCAGCCATGCGTGAGTCCCTAACGGCCCATGGTGCCGTGCCAAGGCAGAGCCCCCTCCCCGCGGCCGGCGCCCGCAGCTCGCTCCGCTCGGCCGCGCCACGCCGGAGCCAGAGGGCTGCGGGTGCTGAGGGCCCAGCGGGACGCGCGCGCTGCCATCCAGCGCCGGCTGAGACCCCCCGGTCGCTGGAGCCGGCGCTAATAAAGCGGGCGCCGAGCAGCGGCCAAGCCCGCCGGCTGCAGTCAGCGGCGGGGGAGCGGCCGGTGCGCTCACGTGGCGGGGTCACGCCGGCCGGCTGAGCGCGAACAAAGGCGCTCTGTGTGCGGGGCCGCGGGGCCGTGGGGCCCGGCTGCCTGCCCGGCCCTGCCAGCCCTGCCTGGCGGCTTCGGCAGCCCCGCACCAGCGCTCGGCCTCCCGCGTGGCACCGCCGGCCGGCGACGCGCAGCGAGGGCTCGGCCGCAGGAGCGCCGCGGGCGGGTGGCAGCCCCAGCAGCCATCGATGCCCCGTGGCTGCAGCACAGGACGGCGCCGGGACGGGCCCCTCCGGCTGTGCCCCGCGCCAGGGCACCCCCTGAGCAGGGAGGAGCGTGGGGCCGCGGTACTTACTCTTCATCTGCCTGAGCGCCTTTCCTCCTAGGGAGAGAAGCAGAGAGGCGGCGCAGGGCGCGCGGCAGAGGAAGGATTTGGCCACCGCGAGACAAGAGAGAAGAGAAGCGGCCAGCAGTGAGAGCAGGCAGGGGCGAGCGGGCGTAGGGGCCCCCGCGCCGAGACCGGAGGAGAGAAGGACAGAAAGGCTGTCAGGAGCCTCGCGGCCGAAGTGCCGCGGGAGGAGACGAGCCAAGGAGGTCAATGCCACAGTGCAGCCAAAGGGACAGTGCCCAGGATCACTCCCCGTGCCCACCCGGCACCCTGCCACTTACTTCCCGTAGAGGAGGAGGAGCGGCGGGGCCCGGTGGGAGTCTCGGCGAGCGGGGGCGGCGGTGGGGGCGTCGGGCAGGAGCTGTCGGGCAGCGGTGGGGGGGGGGGCGGGGGCGGCAGCTCAGCACCAGGTTTGCTCTCCCCATTGCTCATGGTGTCCGCCGAGATGGGTGATGCCTGGAAGAGAGCAGGGGCAGGCGTTGCTCGGTGCCGGTGCCACTGAGCTGTGCACAGGCTCGCGGCACGGGCCTCACCTCCTCGGTGTGCGCCATTCGCTGGGGGCCCGGCTGCTCTGCCACAGTGTGCCCCAGGTGCTTGTAGTAGTCACCGGTGCTCGGCTGCTTGCCGAAATTCCTTGACCGCCTGCTGGAGTCGGCCCGGCGCAGGCCCTCGGGACTGCTGTCACGCGATGCCAGCTGCAAGGGGAGCCCACCTCAGCACCGCCGTGCCCGGCTATGGCCGTGGCGCAGGGCCGTGGTGGAGTAGGACCGTGCCAGCGGTTTGCCTTGGGGCAGGTGCAGAGCTAGGAGGGACAACAGGTGTGTGCCCTGGGGTCTGTTCGGCAAACGGGGCTGCGTGCCACGGTGGCAGCGTGCGGCATCAGTGCCTGGCACTGTGACCCCATAGCCTGTGCCCAGGATCCTGGCCAAGCCTCCCCCGGGATAACCCCCTGGGAACAGGAGTGCCGAGCCCCAGCCCCGCGGATTACCGGAAGCTTATCCCGCGCGGGGCTGGGGCCCGGTTCCAAACCTCCCTCTGAACAGGGCTCTCAGGCAGCGCAGCCTCAGCTCACCCCGGCGCATTCCACAGCGGCTTTGCGAGTTGTGCTGCCGAGTGCCGCGCTGCAGGGGGCTGTGCCTGCTCCCTGGCTTTGGGGTGCCACCACGGCACAGCCCTGCTCCCCTTGCTGGGGGCCCCGCTATTTGCATTTCTCCGTACGCCACCTCCACCCATGGCATTTTCACGGTGAGCCTGGGTGCTCACCGCCGCCGCCAGCCCCAGCCAAGTCAACAAACGTCAGCTCGGTGCTTCCTGCTCCGGCTGCCATGGGAGTTGTGCCAAGCCTGGCTCCCGCTCCGGCAGTCCCAGCCCCGGTCTGGCGCAAGGGTCCGTGCCGCTGAGCCCCATTTCATGCGGCACCCACACCACTGTGGCACCGCTCTGCCACACGCCCACACCTCCCCAGGACAGCCCGTTACTCCGGTAAGCACTAAAGAGCGAAGGCCGTGCACAACGAGCACTGTGGGGTCCCGAGCCCATCATGTACATGGCACACACTGCTCTGCCGAGACCCCCACCCCATGTGCCCCGTCCCCCAGAGCTCTGGGCTCTGCCAGTGCCCTGACCATGGCCAGAATCCTGTCCCCGGTGGGGTGGCGAGAGCCATGGTAGGGAGTCAGGGCGACCCCAAACCTACTGCATCCTTATGCCCCCCCCAGCCCGCCATGGGGGGCTGCACCCCTCTTACCTGTGCACGCCTGGCTGAGCCCTCTCAGCTCCTGGCAGTGCTGGCTGTGCCACCCGACACCTGTGGCGCGGGCGACACCGGAGCCGGCCGCTCGGGTTACCGCCTGCGCAGCTGCCCACGCCCAGCTCGGCACGGTGCCGGTGGCATCGCCGGGGCCACATGGGCGCGGCTGCCATGGCATGATGCTGCCGGGTGCCCCAGCCGGTGCAGCAGTGGAGTGGGCCCACCCAGTGCCATGGAACCACCAGAGCATCACTGGCCCCAGCTTGCTGCATCCTCCTTGCTGGCTGAGCCCCAGCCCCGCCCAGTGCATGCCAGCGTTGCAGGCGTGTGGCCTCCAGCTGGGACTGTCCCCTCCCAGTGCAGGCAACAACTCCTCCAAGGGGATGGGTGCCCGGTGGGATGTCCCTCCCGGATGGTATGTCCCTGGAGATGTGCATGGGGATTGGTGCAGGGGACACGGTGCATGGGGCCGTACCTCTCGGCGCAGCGCCTGGCTCTCCACATGCCGCAGGTTGTTCTTGGCCCGCACGTAGATGTCAGCGGTGTGGGGGGCACTGGGGGGCGCAGGTGCAGGGTAG
>QWTY01098635.1:0-11914 GCA_008033365.1 Pseudorectes ferrugineus
TCATTTAGGTGCTCCCTGCTGCTGCTGCTCACTTGGCAGGTCATCTGCAGTGGGTCAGGATGCATTGGGCTCTGGCAGGAAAGAGTTGGTTCAGGTCCTTGAGGAAGAGGATGATCGATGGGGATGGAGGAGTGGAGGGAGTTGGAGCACCTCTGAGCTCAGCAGCCCCACTGCTGCTGTGATCCTGGTGCCACTCTGCTGTGGGTTTTCTGGCTGCGCCTTGGCCTGGGACCATGTGGGGCTCTTGGGGGATGATGACAGCAGATTTTCTCTCTGCTCTCTTCAGCCAGAAGTAACCTGTTGGTTTTGTTCCTTTCAGGTCTTTTCACACTTCTGGTTGAAGATTTTGGTAAGTTTGAGAAACCTTTCTGGGAAGTCGGTTTTGTGCCTGACATTACCCTGTCTTTTCTGGTGGGTCTTACACCAGCTTCTCTCCTTTGTCTGCAGGGGTCAAGGGAGTGCAGGTTGAGGAGATTTATGATCTGCAGAGTAAATGCCAAGGGTGAGTCAGAGGCCTGAGAGTGTGAGTTTTGTTAAGCAGAATGATCTGTGGGCCTGGGAACTCATCACCAGGCATTCAGAGAGGCCCGTGGGAGCTTGTCTGTCCTGGAGGTCAGGGCTGTAAGTGATGGACCAGGAGGGCTTCATCAGGTTTGGGGCAGGTGGGGGACATACTTTAAGGGATTCATCTCCCTCTCACCATGGAGAGGTGGTGTGCTTGCAGTGTGAGCTTTCTCCCTGTCCTGGTGCTGTGAAAAGGCTTAGAGGCTGTCGCTTCTTAAAAGCCGTTGCTGAACTCCTCTCAAGAATGAATCCAAGGTAAGTGTAAAAGGAGGGTCATCCAGTGGCCAGGCACTGTTCTGCAGGTCAGTCAGTGTCCAGTGGGGAATTTCCCATTTCTCTGTGTTCAGCCTCTTCAGACTTGTCAAACCCCAAGGTTTTCAAGCTTGATTGTTGGCTGAGCCTGGAGCATCAGCGCAGGAGTGTCCTCAGTAATGCTGGGCTGGGGAGATTGTGGCAGGGATGGTCACTTCCAGAAAGATGGCACTGGTCGTTCTGCTTTTCCTCTCTATCTTTACTCTGCCTGTGAAGCAGAAAGTTTCTGGTGCTGGGCAGAGCAGCCCCCACTGGTGTGGTTGGTCCAAAGCTTTCTCTGCTTTCTCTTTGCAGCCCTGTGTATGGGTTCATCTTCCTGTTCAAGTGGATTGAGGAGCGCCGCTCCCGCCGGAAGGTCTCCACGCTGGTGGATGAGACGTCGGTGATCGACGATGACATCGTCAATAACATGTTCTTTGCTCACCAGGTAGGCTCCAGGCGGGGGGAAAGTGTGTGGGGGGTGTCTCCTGTGACACCTCAGGGAAGCAATGTGGTACTGACAGGCTGCGCTGATCTTGCTGGTCATGAGGGCAGCTCCTCTTTCCTGGGAGTGTCTTCCCTGAGCTCCAGGTTGGAGGGAATCCAGTGAGGGCTGGGAGACTGTGGCCTGCACTGTGAGCAGATGCTCATGGGGCATGGTGAGGCTCACTGAGTGATACGGATTTCCTTCCTTCCTGTGAGAGCTGAGGTGGGGTCACTGCTCTCACAAGCACTGCTGGTTCTTGCATCAGTGCTTTCAACTGATTGTTGTCAGCACTGAGGGGTTGTTGAAAGGCTGCCTTGTTCCTGCTGGTTAAGTTGGCCCTTGTGTTACTCTCCAGCTGATTCCCAATTCCTGTGCCACCCATGCCCTGCTGAGTGTCCTCCTGAACTGCAACAATGTCGACCTGGGCCCCACGTTGAGCCGCATGAAGGATTTCACCAAAGGCTTTAGCCCTGAGGTAGGGGCAGGGTCGGGCAGGGCTGTGCAGGAGTGGCACATGTGGCTCTGCCTCTTGCACCCCTCTTGGGGTGATGTTCTCAATGAGCTGGCTGCTTCCCTGCCCTCTGTGGCTGCACACTGCAGCAGGATTGCCTCTTCTCTCTCATATTCCTGCCTTGCCTTGCTCAGAGCCTTGGTCCCCTTAGGCTGGGCACAGCTCTGAGCCTTCTGTCATGTTACTCCCTGTAATCAAAAGTCCTCTGTCCTCCCTTCAGACCTATTGTGAAGTCTGTTTTTCTCCAGCTGTAATTTATTCAGTAGAAATTGTGTGCTCTTTCCATCTTGGGCTTTACCTGTAACTCAGAAGAGTACAGGGTGTGCCTGAGGGTTTCTGTCCTGGTCCTGTGGGTAGGTGGAGGGAGGGAGTGGGAAGGTGGTGGGCGAAGCATTTTGTTTGTTCCCTGTCAGTTCTCAGCTGTTCTCCTCTCTTGCTGTTGGCTGCAGAGCAAAGGCTATGCCATCGGCAATGCCCCGGAGCTGGCCAAGGCCCACAACAGCCATGCCAGGTGAGTGAGGGGTGTCTGCAGCTCCCTCTCTCAGAGGAGGAGGAGGCAGACTCTCCACGACCTCTCGCCCTCGCAGGCCGGAGCCACGGCACTTGCCGGAAAAGCAGAACGGGATCAGCGCGGTGCGGACCATGGAGGCTTTTCATTTTGTCAGTTATGTCCCCATCAAGGGACGGCTCTTCGAGCTGGATGGGCTGAAGGTCTATCCCATTGACCACGGTAAGAGCCCACCTGTCCCTGCTTGTTGTCACAGGTGAATAGCACCCTGGTGTGTCAAAATGTATTGTTTTTCATTGCCTCTTAGTGTTAACTGGTGTTAGTGGAGAATCACTGCAATGGCTCCCAGATTTGTCCTGCATTTTGACAGTTCATTTGGGAGCCTGTGTGCTGGGGACTGTGCCTAGAAAGCAGTTATTTCTAAATGCATTGCTTTTGTTTTTCCAGCCTTGCCATTTTCCTCCCCAGTTGTTCAGGGCCACGAGGTCCTTCAGCTCTGAAATAACTTCATATAGCAAGGAGAATTTATCTCCTCACTCTCTCCTTGTGCCACATAACCACTGTGTGTTGGTTGAGGCACCAGGTACAGATCCAGTGGGCTGCCCGGGCTACTCCCTTCTCTTACAACTTGACTGCTCAGTTCTGTTTTTCAGACAGTTATTTATCCCTGCCAGGTTTCTGTCTGTCAGCCCCTTTGGTAAGGTACCCACCTCATGTACTTGGCTTACTTAAGCATGGCCTGCTTTGCTAAGTCCAGCTGTGTCTTGTTATCACAGGGCCATGGGCGGACGACGAGGAATGGACAGACAAAGCCAGGAGAGTGATCATGGAGCGCATTGGCCTGGCCACTGCAGGGTAATGTCCTGGGCCATGGACAAGCACTGGCCCCTTGCCATATTGCCCTGGGTTGTTTGTACTGTGGTTTCTGAGTGGCAGGCTGTGGAAGTGGGGGTGGAGAAGGTTGCCTATGGAGAGGTGCAGGTGCTCTGCCCCTTGCCTTCTCTTGCCTGCAGAGCATGCAGAGAAGCTGCATTCGCTGTGTGATGCAGAGTCCCTGCAAATGCTGCACAGTGTTAAGAGTGGCCTGGTTAGGTCCCTGTTAGCTCAAGTCCCTAGGAGGAGGAGTGGTGCTTCTGGTCTAGAGCTGGGCCTCTTGGATGCTTGAGCATGAGGGTGACAGCACTGGCACTGGTTGCCCAAAGATGTTGTGGAATCTCCATCTTTGGAGATACTCAAAAGCTGTCTGGATGTTGTCCTGGTGACCAGTTCAGGGTGATAACCCATGGAGCAGGGACTGGAGCAGATGAGTCTCACAGGTCCTTTCCCACCTCAACCAACCTGTGACTGTGAGGAGTGTTTTGTGGGGTAGCTGAAGGAACTGTGAGGTTGACTTGGTTTTGGGGAGAAGCCTTGGGAATATGGGTGTTAAACACCTGAGCAGGAGGTGGGGAGAGGGCTGTCACCACGATCCCGTGGCTGAGGCCCGCTGCCCTTCCTGCAGGGAGCCCTACCATGACATCCGCTTCAACCTGATGGCCGTGGTGCCCGACCGGAGGATGAAGTACGAGTCCAAACTGCACATCCTGAAGATGAACCGCCAGACTGTGCTGGAGGCCTTGCAGCAGGTAGGACAGCCCAGGCCTGGTGGGGGGAATAGGCTGTTTTCAGTACATCTACCTGTGCTGCCAGGGCCCTGCTTTTGGGAGTTTTGTTTGGCCTTGTGGGAAGAGGAGATAACCAGCCTCGCAGCTTGGCTGTTGCTGCTCACCTGGGAGGTGGCTCAGCTTTGTTGGTTGTGTTGCCTCGGCACTTGGTGTTGGTCACCCTCATGAGTTCCGCAGTGCTTGAGTGGGAAGGATGTGGTTTGGGTATTGCTGGTCCAGCACGCAGCTTCTATGTCATTTGCTTTCAAGCTTATCCGAGTAACTCAGCCTGAGCTGATCCAGACCCAGAAGTCTCAGGAGTCTCCGCCTGCTGAAGAGGCAAAGCCAGCCAGCAGCAAGACCGTGACTCCAGAGAGCGCCCATCCAGGTAGGACCTTGTACCAGCAGTGTTCCCAGCCTGGCCTGCCATGGACTGAGCACAGGGTGGTGACAACAGCTGGCTCACCTGGAGCTTGGGACAGTTTTATTGTCAGCTTCGCTTTCTTTTCCATGAGCCCTGCTCCACGTGCACTGTGCTGGGGTGTGGGTGATGCCTCTGTGCCTGGGGGGGTGTTGCAGGGATTTGAAGCTTGAAACTGGGAGGGCTGGAGCTTGGGGACACCGGTGACAGCTGGAGGTGGGTGTGGTGGTCTGGAGAAGTGTAAGAGCTCTTCTCACCTGGGTGAGCAAGGCGTGGTAGAGGACATGGAGTAAAAGGTGACAGGGCTGTGCTGTGTTTGTGTGGCAGATGGCAGCGATGAACCCCCCAGCCAGGGCCACCCCCCGGCCACGCAGAGCCCACCCAGCAAATCCAAACCGGTGCCAAAGACGACAGCGAGCGGCATCAACGGGGCCCCTCCAGCAAACCCCAACCCCATTGTGCAGAGACTGCCAGCCTTCCTGGATAACCACAACTATGCCAAGTCCCCCATGCAGGTAGGCTGGAACGCCAGGCCAGCGGCACACCTGACTCAAGCTGAGCTCTTTGCCTGCAGTCCTTCACCTCTGTGGGACCACGGCTGTCAGCTGGCCTAAGCCCGGCCCTGCCTTGCAGCCAACCTGGCCCAGCACTGACCCAGGCTGGGAGGGGAGAGGGTAAATAAAGACTGACCTGACAAAGGAGGTTAGCCTTAGTATGGGTAAACTGAGCGAAAACGGGGAAGGGTCCCTGTTTCCTCTCGAAAGAGACAAGTCCCGGTGTTGGGCTGGACCAAGGATGAGTCCACTGTGCTCTCCCTCCTTGCCCTGCTGCCAGCAGGCCTTCAGCAATGCTGTGTTGCAGGAGGAGGAAGACCTTGCGGCAGGAGTGGGTCGCAACCGGGTCCCAGTCCGACAGCACCAGCAGTACTCGGACGATGAGGATGACTATGATGATGATGATGAGGAGGAAGTTCGTAACACCAACTCAGCCATCAGGTGACAGCTTGAGCTGGGGGTGGGGGGCCGGGAACTGACATTTGCAGAACCGTCAGCGAGGACTTCCCTGACCTCTTTCCTTAAAGCTCTTGATAGTTCTTAATTCTCTTCACCTGCCATTTTATTTTTCACTCACTGGGTTTTGTGAAATCCTTCTGTAGTTCTTCACAGCCAACTCTGAATTTCAGCTGCCCTGAGAGTAACTGTGTATTGGCAGCAGGCTTTGGGGCTTTGAGGAACCTTGGTTCCACAGTGCTGATTGCCAGTTCAGCTCCTGGTGACAGTGTTGTGCTTGGACTGCTGCTAAGGCCAGGAAGTTGGGGTCACAGCAAGGGTGCTTTGGGGGCTTTGGAAGAAGAGCAGGGGGTACACAGCACCCTGTGCTCCCCAGCAGTGTAGGGATCCCTGGGACTGAGTGGTTCAGTGGTGCTGGGGTGCCGCAAGAGAAGCTGATGGCACTGTGGGTGATCTGGAAGTGTTTCAGACCTCGTTTAATCCCAGCAGGCAGCCTGGACTGCTGAGCACAGAGCTGGCAGTGTCTGTGCTGGGCTCCCACCTCCTTCCACCAGCTACTCACCTTCCCTGCTGTGTTCCTGGGCAGGTACAAGAGGAAAGGGCAAGTGAAGCAGGAGCATGTGGCAGGGGCCGCAGATGGCCAGCTCTCTGTCCTGCAGCCCAACACCATCAACGTGCTGGCTGAGAAGCTGAAGGAATCTCAAAAGGATCTTTCCATTCCCCTGTCCATCAAGACGAGCGGCGGGGGTGCCGCCGTGGCAGTGGTCACCCACTCCCAGCCCTCCCCCACGCCCAGCAACGAGAGCACGGACACCGCCTCCGAGATCGGCAGCGCCTTCAACTCCCCGCTGCGCTCTCCCATCCGCTCGGCCAACCCCACGCGCCCCTCCAGCCCCGTCACGTCCCACATCTCCAAGGTGCTGTTTGGTGAGGAGGACGGGCTGCTGCGCGTCGACTGCATGCGCTACAACCGGGCCGTCAGGGACCTGGGGCCCATCGTCAGCTCCGGGCTGCTGCACCTCACCGAGGACGGTGTGTTCTGCCCGCTGGCTGCTGCAGGTAAGTGCCTGACAGCTTGTAGGGGGTGGTATCTCACCTGGGGCGACAGGACAGTTGTCCTTTGACTTCAGGGGTGGATGCCAGTGCTTTGTGATGGCTCCTAATGCTTCCTTCCCCTGTGTGTAGATGGGAAGAACTCCCCCTCTTCCATCAAACCTGGTGAAGAGGCCCCGGTTGCGATCAAACTGGAGGAGAAGGAGGGCAGTGAGGCCAGTGACAGCAAAGAGAAGGTGGGACTTGGCAGGACCAGTGATCACCCTGGGGGGGAAAAGTATTCTCCCAAGGTGAGTTTTGTGCTGCGACAGCCCTGGGAGCGTGGAGCTCACCCGGAGGCGCTGGCAGTGACTGAACCGCATGTGCACGCTGTCCCCTCGCGTGTCGTCGCAGCCGTGCCTCGAGGCACAGGGCAGTGCAGGTTTTGTGCCTCGCGTCATCTCGGGGACCTTTGCCTTGGCCGTGGGCACAGCCCCTGTCTCTGCAGCTGAGATGTTCAGCCTGCTGTGCTCTCCTCTGGGCCGGGGGCTGGTGAGACCCTGCATCCCTAAGTCCCAGCCTGCTGGTAACTTCACAGCCTGTCTGTGCCCTCCAGCCAGGGACAGGGACAGGCTCAGGCAGCAAAAGTGCACTGAGAGCTCCTTGGAGGAGAGCTGGGTAGAAACTGCTACTCCAAAAGGAAGTCTTCAGATTTTGAGGGGAAGCAGGCCCTGGGTGGGGGGGGGGGTTCTGGCACACAGGCAGCCCCTTGCCCTATCCCAAAACCAGGTGTATGGGGTTGGGGCAGAACCCACCTCCCCTGGGGCCGGCCATAGTGAATTCCCTACAGTGAACTGATCTCTTTGTTTTCCCCCAGCGAGTGTTTTTCCTTTGAATCCTCCCTTTCCTAGCACAGAGAGGAATACCTGCCAGCTCACCCTGCTGGCTCCTGGGCTGTGGCTGGGTCTGTGCTCACGTTTTGTCTGCTTGATCCCGGTAGGAGCTGCTGGCGCTGCTCAAGTGTGTGGAAGCAGAGATTGCAAACTACGAGGCCTGCCTGAAGGAGGAGGTAGAGAAGAGGAAGAAATTCAAGGTGCGTTGGTGGCTTGTTTGCATTGCTGATTTAGCTGCCCAAAGGCTTTTGTCTGGGGTGGTTTTATGTAAAAATGGAGGGGAAGGGGTTCAGCTGAGAATGGCGATGAGGAGCATTCAGAGTCCCTTCCCTGTTACCAAACAGCCCAGCGGGGCAGAGCTCTCACCAGGACAGACCACAGCCCCGGGCAGCACTGACAGCCTGGGGGAGGGTGATAGAGTGCTGGGGTGAACATCAGCACTGATGGGAGGCAGGGGAGAGTCTGCAGAGATGCCTCCTCTGCCCACCCTCACATCTTCCCAGCTGCCCTTTGTGGAACATGCTGGCATCTGAACTGGGATGGAGACAGTCCCAGTCGTGCACTGGCCCAAGATAGGCTGGGAGCTGGGTCCCTTCCTGCTTCCGTCTCCTTAGTCTGTGGGGTGGGCCAGGCATGCCAGTTCTTTGTCCCCTGTTAACCTTGAACTCTCCCTTCTCCCTGCCCCCCACTTGTGTATATTTTTTGGATTTGTCTCTTTGTAGATCGATGACCAGAGGAGAACCCACAACTACGATGAGTTCATCTGTACCTTCATATCCATGCTGGCCCAGGAAGGTGAGCTGTGCTCATGGGGCAGAGGGTTTGGGATGAGCTGGGGGAGCTGCACTGAGTGTGATGGAGCAGCAGCTGGGAACCTGGGAAGCTCACCCTGCCTGGCTCCCTGTTTATGCCAGGGCTGGGGCACAGGGTGACGCTCAGTCTGGGGAGCCACAGATCTCTGCTTTTATAGTCCCAGGAGGTGCCCACTGATGGCTTTCGAGCGAGGGAGGCAGGGCTGCCCTCTGCCATGGGTAACCCCAGCACTCCAGCCCGTGTATGTGTGCTCTCCCTGCAGGCATGCTGGCCAGCCTCGTGGAGCAGAACATCTCGGTGCGCCGGCGGCAGGGAGTCAGCATCGGCCGCCTGCACAAGCAGAGGAAGCCGGACCGCCGGAAACGCTCCCGCCCCTACAAAGCCAAGCGCCAGTAGCCAGGGAGCCAAGACTGAGAAACAGCAGCTGGGCTTTGTGGCTTTGGGCACTTGGATCTATGTTACCCTTTGCCCGTGGAAGAGGGACCACAGTGAGAGCCCTCAGCCCAGGTGGAGCTTGGGGACAAAGGGAAATCGGGTTTTTCTCTGCGCCTGAGCTGTGAAAGGCAAGAACCTGTCTGGAGGAGTCCCCGCAGCAGAAGGGAGTCCGGAGTGCTCAGCTGCCTGACCATGCCATGGCAGCACCCAGACCTCATCACCTCCGTCTCAGTGCCCTGGCTGAGGACTGTGACAGGAGGGAAAGAGCCCACCCAGCTGGGGATGGGTCTGGCATTGTGGGAACGCTGGCAATGCCCATGTGAGGCTGTGCTGGCCGCAGCTGGCTGTGGCTTGTGTCCTCCTGCGTCCGGGCCTTCAGCTCTGTGCTTCCCTGGGATGTTCATGTCTGTGTTTTCTATCTTCCCTTCCCCAAACTCATTTTTGGTCCTAAGCCAGGTTTTGGCTTTCTGAGCAAGGTGGCTCCAGGACAGAGCTGCTTGTGTACCCACCCCACACTGCACTGCCCAGTGCTCGGTGCTGGCCGAGCTCCTGGGGATGGTGACACCTTCCCAGTGTAGCTTGGCTCCCTCATGGGCCATGGCAGCTCTGTTGCTGGATGAGGGTGGGGAGGCTCATCTGTGGAGCTGGGCCTTGTGCCCAGCTCTCTGTGGTGGTGCTGGGGGTGGCCTGTGCCTCTTGCTGCCCTGGCTGCTCTCCTCAGGACCAGCTCTGTGGCCCTGGCAGTGCCTGTGGGTCACACAGCATTGCACCAGGCCCAGTCCCCAGAGAAACCCCGTGAATTATGAACAGACCAGGTGCATATGGGGGCCTTGGTGGTGCTGGGCACGGCATGAGGGTGGACGCTGGATGTGGCTTGGTGAAGCATCTTGGCAGGGGGAGAGGTGGCTGGTTGCTGCAATGGTGGAGGTGGGATGGGGCAGCAGTGGAGGGAGCCCACAGCTCCTCCTCCCCCTGGCTGGCTGCTAACCTGAGCTTGCTGGTGCAGCCTGGCTGCCTCTTGCCCACTGCCTCCTGCCAGCCCCCAGCAGCCTGGCAGAAATCTGAGATATCAGAGGTGAGCACTGCTCTCCACCCATGTCCTGGGGCAGAGCTGCCACAGGAGAGGACTGAATTTTTTCAATACGTGTACAGATCTTGACTATGGAATGAAACAGTTCTTTTGGTATTTGTTGAAGGAAAGAAAAATCCTTCTGTCTCTTGCTGTGTCTAATATCAAGTGCTGTAAATAATGGATCTGTCTGAAGGAATAAAGCTATCTTGTAACGGCCAGCCAGGAAGGAGGTGTGCCAGGGAAGGGGGCAGGGGGCAGTGGGGCTGGGAGCACCATGTGCCAGCTCCAGGCCATGTTATCCCTGCTGGCAGCTCTTCTGTGGTGTAGAGATTTGAAGTAATCAGGGGGAGTGCAACAACACCAGGCTCAATTTATTGACACACCTCAACAGGAGAAGGGCGGGACTCACCTCAACAGAAGGAGGGCAGGAGCGGAGGGGGGCAGCAGCCCGGCTCAGGCCCTCAGCTCCAGTGGGTTCCTGGGCTGGCTGGCTGCGTTTCCTGGCTAAAAGTCCAGGGCACAAATCAAGGCCGTGCCACGTTTGATCCAGTGCTTCTCCGGCTTGTCCGTAGGGATCTCCACAGCAATCACGTAGTTGGTGGAGTGGCCCGTTGTTGACAACGTGCCTGTAATCGGGGAAGCAAGGGAAAGAGGGTGGTGCTGCTGCACTGATCAGGGAATCCCAGACAGGTGACCCCGTCCATGAGCCCTTGTTCCCACCCTAATCCAGGTGACAGGCTGAGCAGGGCTGGGGGAAACAGCACTGCTGCAGAGCCAGGGTGCCTGGCTGCTCCATCTCCTCAACCACAGCAGGAAAAATCTTTTCTCCCGGGCTGGCCACTGCCAACAGTACCTTGCTCCATGCCCACGTATGGCAGGGAGAACTCCCTGCTGCCCTTCCTAGCTGCTCCTGCAGCTCCCGTGCTTCTGGAAATCTGTCTTTAGGGCACCTACCTGCTCGAGTGAGAGTCTTATAGATGGGGCACAGGTAGGAGCCGGATTCTGGAGGCTTGCGGTTGGGGACAGGCACCAGCCAGATGACAGCCATCTCCGTGTAGAGCTCCTTGGGGCGTGACTCCGCCAGCTGCCCCGCAGCGGCGTCCCAGCGGGCGCCCTCCAGGAACAAGCCGTGGATGTAGCAGCCCACGTCGGGCTGGTGTGTCAGCTCCTTCACCGACTCCTTCATGACCTGCCCAGGGGAGGGGCGTCGGGCCCTCGCTCAAGGCGTGTCCCTGGGGGCTCAGCCCCAA
The DNA here is from genome assembly GCA_008033365.1 of Pseudorectes ferrugineus. NCBI lineage: Eukaryota > Metazoa > Chordata > Aves > Passeriformes > Pseudorectes > Pseudorectes ferrugineus. The sequence goes on from QWTY01098635.1 coordinate 10,931, forward strand.
GAAGCCTCTTAAGCAGCTCTTAGTTAAGCCAGCGCTGCCAAAGGAGAGCCTGCCCCAGCTCTCAGAGGGGCTGGGCTGCATTTTTTGGCAGCTCACATCATGTGGGGCAGCCTGTGACAGAGCTGGTGGAGGGGGATGTGAGCAGGTCTGGAAGCAGAAGCCTCTGGCAGCCTTGGGGAGGTGTCTGGCAGTGTGGGTGGGTGGGTGTATCCAAGCACAAAGAGGATGATGGGGCCATGGGCTGCTGTGTAGCCTCGTGGCTTCACCTCTTGGGCAGATCAGGGCCTCTGTGGCCTTCTAGCAGGAGATTCCAAATAAATTCAGAGCCTCCACCTGATTTACTGACCTTGAAGTTAAATGAGATGGTGTCGATGGAGATGACAGACTTCCTGGCGAAGTTCTGCAGTGTCCCGGTGAGGAAGGCCTGGGGGAAGAAGAACCCACTGATCCAGAACACAGAGGGGATCCCGTGGCTGATCCAGTTCTGCAGGAATTCAATCCGCTGCACCAGGTCGTTCACCCACGATGCCAATGGCTTCAGCGATGGATAGGCCTGTGGGGCACCCAGAGAGGGAGGTGCTGAATGCAGCAAAGGACAGCCCAGACCTTGTGCCTCAGTTGCTGAGAGCTGCCCAGAGCCCAGGGGCTGGGAACAACTGGGAGCTGCACCAGGCAGGAGACATCTCCATGCCAGGGGACCAAGGGCCAGCTCCATGTGACACAGCCCAGTCCAGCAGCAGTTGATGACCCATTCCCCTGGTCTGGGTGAGCTCTGGCAGGCAGCTGGGCTGGCTGGGGCTCCTACCTTGGCATTCCATATTTCGGGAACGCTGTTGTTGTACAAACTGGTGGCCATCAGCTCCAGCCGAGAGGACATCACGACCAGACCCTTGATAGCTTTCAGCAAATCCTTCAGACTTTGAGCAACCTCCTCCAGGAGCTTGTTGTACCTACAGAGAAAGGGCAGAGGGAGCAGAGTGACTC
>QWTY01098816.1:0-18521 GCA_008033365.1 Pseudorectes ferrugineus
GCCCGTGTCCGTGTCCGTGCCCGTGCCCGTGCCCGTGTCCGCGTCTGTGGACGATGGTGGCGGCCCGGGGCGCTGCCGCCCGCCGCGGAGCGCTGCTGCTGTTGCTCGCCGCCCTCGGATCCTTCCGTCTGCGCCTCGCCCGTGCCGGTGAGTACCTCTTCGTTGCCCCCCCACTCCCGTGTCCGTGTCCTCTCCCTTCCCCCGCGGATGCTCGTGTCCCCTCCCACGACGAACCCTGGTGCGGTTGCCCCGCACTTCTCCCCCATTATCCCCATTCCCGCGAGGGATCAGCATCCGTGGGTGTTCGTGCAAAGGTGGAAGCAGGGTAGGAGGTGCCCCCGCCACGAAGCCCCACGGGGGTTTCTCACACCCCGCAGCGCTCCCCGGGGACGGGCAGCGCCGCCCCGTCACTCTCCTGCCCGCTGCTGCAGGCAGGGGCCTAGCCGCGGGTGGCAGCGCCGCAGGGTTGGTCCCCAGCAGCTCTTTGAGGGGGCTGGAGGGACCCACAGATGTGGATCCTGGAGTGGGGAAGGAGCGCATAGTCATGGGAGCGGCCCTCATGAAGCACCTTTAATCGGTAGGAAAAAAATTAAAACAACATCAAAACACACCGAAACAAAGGAAAAAATAAAGGTGCTGCAGTGACCGAGCCGTCCCGGGGAGCCGCCGGGGGCTGCGCTGAAGGGAGCCCTGTTTGCCCACCTGCCTCATTGCCCCGGGAGCGGCCGCAGCATCGCCCCGCGGGGCCACACCAGTGACGGTGACATTTCTGCTCTCCGCCGGGGCAGAAGGAATGGGTGGCCTTCGCACCCTCCCGCGCAGCACCGCCCTACGCTGCCCTGCTGTCTGCTGAAGGGTTGTTTCGGGGCGTTCAGGTTTGATTTGTTTGAGTTTCGGGGTCTGGGTTAGGGCATTTCCCCTGCTGGGGGGTCTGGCACTGGACATGCTCCATGTCCCCTTGCTCTGTGCCCACTGCTGGGGTGCGCGGGGCTGTGATGGGCACAAACAGCGCCCCAAAACCCCAGGCACCCCGAGCTGCGTGCGGGGAAGGCTGTGGCTGCCCACCCCGGGGAGGTGCCGTGTCCCTGCCCAGGTACGGCCTGTCTCGGGCAGGTGCTTTCCGCCTCGCTGGCGCAGGAGCCGGGAAGGGCCTCCTGGCTCCCAGCATTGTTTGCGGATCCGATATTGTTTCCCTGCTCTGGCTCCCGGCAGGGCAGACGCCGGGCAGGCGGACGCCGGGCAGGCAGCCTGCTGTCAGCCGGGGCCCGGGTGGCCTCGCCGTGCTCCCGCCTGCTCTGAGGGACGGCGGGAAGGTGCAGTAATTTTTAAATCTCCCAGTGGATCAAAACGTCTGTGTGTTTCCATGTCGGCGGGTTGGAGGCAGAGGTGGGGATGCTCCTGCGGTCCCCCTCCTCCCACGAGCCAAGGCTGGGGTGGCCCAGCCAGAGATGCTGCTGACACAGGCTGAGATGGGAGGAAGGAGTTCCGGGCGGCTCGGATGAGCCACCAGTGATCCAGCATAATCTCCACTGCTCCTGAATTTAAGGGGTTGGTGTGGGATCATCTGGCCTGGCAGTGCTGGTGGGGCAGGGTCCCTTGAGGGGCTGCTGGGGTGGCTGTGCCTGGGTGCTGCCAGGGGGGTGGTGGCAGTTTCCCCTTCCCTTCCACTCCCTTCCCAGCCCTAGGAGGATGCTGGAGGTGAGGTGAGTGTGAGGGGCCTGGCACCACATCAGCAGCTTGTTCCAGTGCTGGGATATTGCACGCTCTTGGCACACGTGGGGTTGGATTTTCGGCTCAACCTCTTTCCCACGAGAGGAGCTGGGGATGGTGTCTTTGCACTGTTCCCAACAGCAGCATCCCATTGCTGGAGGTCGAGGTTGTGTGGCATGTGGCAGTGGGGAGCTCCAGGTAGGTTTCTCTTGGGGATGGCTGAAGAAATATCCCTGGGATGCTGGGCAGGGAAAGGAGTCGCTGTCCCGACCCCACCGCCTTCCTTCCTGAGTGCAGTGGGGCACAGTAAGCATTGCCTGTTTCTTCTCACTTTGTAATTGCCTTTCCTGGGCAGATGGGGCCAAGCTTGGCTTTCTCTGGGGATGGCTGTGAGGTGGAGGTGGCAGGCCCAGGAGCAGCTTCTGCTCTGTGGCATGCTGCTGAAGCTGGCTCCTGGCAAGGAGAGAGCCAGGGAGAAGGTCCTGCACCACCATACCCATGTCCTCCTGCCTCTGCGGCTTCATCAAAGCTTCTTCAGATGGGGGTTGGCATCTCCTTCTCCTCCTCCTCCTCACTTTCCTTGGCTAGCGCTGCGACCCAGAGCCCCTGCAGCAGATGCCATCTCCCAGGATGCAGCTGCACGTGGCACAGTAACATCCTCATCTTGCTGTGAGCCTGATCCGAGCTGGAGGAAGGGCAGCAGTGCTTTGGAGGTGCTGCAGGGTGGTTTAGGTTTGCTTGCTGCTCCTCAGCTGGGCTTTTTTCTCCCCCGTGTCTCTATCCATCACACCAGGCTTTGGGCAGAGCCCCTGCCTTGCCTCGTTTTCTGGCTTCATTTCCTGGAACATGAGTGAGGGCTATATTTCTCCCCCCTTCTTGAGTAACTAGGTTGCCAAATTTAATCTATTATTATCATTGTTATTATTGTAAACAAAAAAAAAATGTTTTCCAAATGGGATGACAGGCTAGAACCCCATTTTTTAATAATCCTGAATCCCCCAGCCCCGCTGCCACAGCCATCACTTCACATCCCAAACATCTAGAGAAGATGCTCAGCAAAACCTGAGTTGTTCTTTCCAGTCCAAGTGACCCATTTGGCCACGTTTGACCTGCCGGCTCCATGCTGCTGCTGCTCCTCGTGCCGCTCCGCGGGGATGTGGGTGGGAGCACGGATGCTGGTGTTGATACTGGCTGTTCCTGCTCTGCAGTGGTGCAGGGACTGCTCAAAGTTCCCAGCTGGGCATGGCTAGGCAGGAGCCATCCCCTGGGAAGTTCCCAGCCTCAGCCTGTAGTGGGATTGTCCATCTCTTGGCTTTTCCTCCTTGCCTGCTTGTCCATCACTGCACTGGGGAGAGGGTTGGGACACAGTGGGCCCCATGCTAACCCCTGAAGCTGCGGCAGCTCCAAGCCCCTCTTGGGAGCAAGACAGCAGGGCTGGGACCGTGCCCGCGGTGCTTGCAAGGGCCTGGCTGCCCTGCCGAGCTTCCCCGGGGCTCTACCCAGTGGGTGAGCAGGGAGTGGTCTCTCAGCCCCCCGACATCCTGTGAGTCGGGCTGCAGGAAGCAGCCCCAGTTTTTTCTTGAGGCACAGGAAAGGTTGTCTGGGTCCCCCGTGGGAGTGGTGGTGGTGGTGGGCAGTGGTCCCACGCAGCCATCCCGTCCCTTCAAGCCCCCCATGGCTGCATGGCGGGGTGTCCTCTGCCACACTGGTGCAGACCAAGTGTTTCTCCACACAGCAGCTGGGGTGCTGCTCCCGAGTTTAATTTTCCATGTGGTTTTATTCTTGGAGATAATGTCCCCACCTTGTTATCTGGGGTTACATGCTGGCTCCCACTGTGGGAAAGGAGCCCTTGTGGGGGTGAGGTGTGGAGGAGCTGGGATGTGGGGCACAGGCATCCCACGGAACTCCAAGGAGCCGGTACCCATGCCAGGGACACGGGCAGGGCTCTGTCTCCAGGCCTGAGGAGGGGGAATGGGTGGAAAGATGTCTGATAATTCCAATTGCAGAATCAGCACCAAGGAAGAGTTTATGGAAGAGATGGGGTGAAAGTCCCTCATCCCTTTTGCTGTAGCTGTCTGGGGATTCGTAAATCCATGTGCACCCCAGCAATACCCTGGAGGTGCCAGTGCAGGGAGAGCTGGAGCTCAGGGTGGGGAGACTGTGGTTCCAGAGCCAGGGGCCTGCTGCTTGCACTGTGCAGGGTCAGGTCCTTTGGATCTGTGATTTCCTGGCAGCTCTGGAGACCAGTCCCCCACGCAGGGGGCCCCTCAGTCCCCAGGGTGCCCGGGTCTTCCCGCAGCACGGGGGAAGGTGCATCGATGTTAGCCTGAAACGTCTCTTCTGGGCCATGGCGGTATTAAGGGAGGTAATCGGCTTAGCCCTGCCGGGCGCTGCTGGGGGGGCACAGCGTCAGTGTGGTCAGGGCACTGGGGACAGGATGCTGGAGACTAGAGGGGTGATGGGGGGTGACAGGGGTGACAGTATGGCAGGGGCAACAGAAGCGGTCACAGGATGGACAGTGTGCTGGGGACAGGAGGGGTGATAGCTTGGTGGGGACTCTGGGAATGAGAAAGTTGATGGGGGCTGTTGGGGACAAGAGCGTCGATGTGGTGATGGGGATGTTGTGGACAGGATGGGTGGTTTGGTGCCAGGGACAAGAGGGGCGATGGGATGGCCTCTCCCCAGGTGCAAGGTGCTGGGCACAGGGTACAGGAGCTGCCATCAGTCCCGTCCCTGCATTAAACCCATAGGGTCTGGTCCCCAAGGTGGGTAGTGGCTCCCCTGGGCTGGCTGCCCCCAAAACCCCAGGGCCTGGCCCCGACGCCACTGCCAGTGCTGAGGTATTTCCCTCCTGTGCCTCGGCATAACCCAGCACCGCTGCCGCTCCAAATGGCAGCTGCAGGCCTGTAATTAGCCACTTCGTCAGCTAACGAGAATTGCAACGGGAAGAAACTGGCCGTTAAGTGCCTGGAGTGAGCTTTCAATTGGAGGAAGGAAACGCAGCCGGAGCAGGTCCTGGTCCCTGCCTTATCCCGTCCCGGAGCACTGCGGGCTGCAGCTGCCCGCGTTAACCCGTGCACACCGTGGCACGTGCTGGGGCACTTCCTGCACAGATGGACGATGGCAAAGCCTGTGAGGGGTATTTGCTGCTTGAGTGGGAACCCATCGCTCCAGGTGGGTGACATGAGAAGTGACATGTCAGCTGAGTGCTGGCAGGGACCCTGACTCATCATGACACAGGGGTTCCCTGGGCTCCTGGCCCCTGTTCTGTTCTAAAGAAAGGAGACTGTGGTGGAGGTGGGGGCAGGAGGTGTGGAAGGTGCGGGTCTCCAATGAACCTGTAGCACCCATGGCTGCTGCTTGGGCCAGGCTGGGGGTCAGCAGGGGACTGCTCCTGGGGAGCCGGCAGCTCTCTTGTGGGCGAGGAGCTGCTCTGCCTCGGGGAGTTCATCATCTCGCACCCGTCAGAGAGAGAGAGAGGGCCCTAAATCGGGACAGAGGGCGGCCCGGTGAGCTGCTGTAACATGACCCATTCTGCAGCCATCATTCCTGGCTTCCTGGCTAGGAAGGAGAGGGTTTCCCTGAGCTGGCTCTTCCTATTCAACATATACCCCAAAATCTCTGGGTCCAGCTCTTTTGGCACCATCTGCAGCCCTTTTTCAAAAGCCCTGGGATGCTGCATGCACCAGCATCCCTGGGACACAGCTGTGCATCCCATGGACCCCAAGTATCTGTGTTGGTGGGGCCTCTCAGTTCCTGGGCTCTGTCCCATGGGACAGGATGGCCCTGCAGGTCTTTATCGCTGGTGGTGGCTGAGTCAGCGCGGGCGTAGCCCTGGGTGCAGCCCCGGCGGGGTGGGTGCTGCAGCCCTGGTGTTTCTGCCCGAGGTGCTGCCCGAGGGTTTCATCAACAAAATCGTGCTGGTGCCTCTTTCCCAAAGGCTGCAAGATGTCTCTGGTGGTGGTGTGGGCCGCAGTGGAGGGTGGGATGACTTTGGCTTTGCTAAAGAGCATCTTGGCCCTGGTGGGCGCAGCGGTGCTGCTGCTCCAGGCGGGTATTTCCAGCCCAGTAGTGGGAGTGCGTGGGAGCCTGTGGCTGCTTTCAGACGACCGAGCTGTGGTGGCCCCTGGCCTGGCAGCTCCTTGGGTGCTGAGCTGTGGGGGGGGCTGCCCTGTCCCACCTCTCTGCCATCAGCAGTGGCTCCACAGGGAGAGCTCACCCAGGGCTGTGGCTCTGCTGCGGCCCGCTGGGCAGGCATGTACCCTTGGGGTGCTCTCCTGCTGATGGGCCAGTGCCCAGGAATGCCCAGAGGAGAGAGCTGGACCCCATCCCTTCCCTCCAGACTGCTCAGCGCTTCAGGTGGGTCTGTGGTGCTGGGGCTGCCCATCCCCTGCGATGCCAGCACAGCAAGGGTCCAGCACAGTGCTCTGCTGCTCATTGGGGTGTTCCAGAGCAGCCCAGGGGTGCGAGGAGGGGCCCCTCACTGGTGCTTGCTCTGCACCGTGGCCCTGGCCACCAGCTGCTTCGCTTGTGACGTGGTGCAAAACCTGCCCAATAAAAAGGGAATTAAAGAACCCAACCCTGGCCCCGGCAGACTCAGGGCATGTACAAAGCTCGTTGGTATTTACTTGATCAAAACCTGATAAACAAGACCTAAAGTGGGTGGTTCAGGCTGCAAAGAGCAGCCAGATGCGTTGGGATGAGGTGGCATCGGTGGCAGCCTGGGGTCCCCGGTATGGGTGGGTGTGTGAGCAGCGAAGCGAAGCCAGCAGCAGGTTTGGGCGGGCAGGCCTGGGGAAATGGCATGTGGCACCTGGTTTGCCTTTTGCTTTTTTGATTATTTCTTCTCTTCCTGAATATCTGAAGCCACTTGTGGCTGGAGACTCCCTGGCACAGCAGGGGCGCAGGGAGGATGGAGTGGTGCACATCCTGCATGTGGCACCCTCTGCAGGGCTGCAGTTGGGGCTGTCAGCATCCAGGGTTGGTGAGGCTGGGATACCAGGGGGGTCTCGCTTGGCTTGATGCCCTCCTCACTGGCCACAGGCAAGGAGCTGCCCAGTCTCTGCTGAGGTCTGGATCTGTGGTTTGCTGGAGCTGTTTCCACCCATCCGGGTGCTATCTCCTGCTCCCACAGCCCTGCCAATCCAGCTCTTTCGTTTGCACAGCAGGCAGGCTGCCAGGGCAAGGAACAGGGGTTTTTCTGGCCTGGTTAAGGGGTTTGAGTAGTGATGACACCAAATTCCACTCCCTCAGCCTGGTGGAGTTTGCCCGGTTCTGCCCCAGCCTGGGATCACAGGAGCAGCTTGAGATTTTGGGGTGCTTCTAGATGGGGTCTCCTCTAGAGCAGGGACAGGCTCTGGGGGAGCACTGGTGGTTGGGAGGTGACGTGTTTGGGGATGCCGAATGCTTGGCATCTCTCTACCTCTGCGGGAGCCTGGCTCGGCTCCTCCTGGCCCTCCCTTTCCCCCTTGGCATTGAACCTGGAGCAGGACAAGGCTCTGGAAGCCCATCCTGATGGCCTCGGGGCTGCAGCATGGGTGCCCACCACACTGTCTGCACTGCCTGTAGCCCAGGGCTCTGGGCTTCTGGCCCCAAAGCAGCAGCAGCAGCAGCAGGGTGAGGGTGGGGATGGGGGTGGGAGGTGGGAGTGGGGGGAGTGCTGATGAGGCCTTTTTCCATCATTCCTGGGTGGGGCCGTGCCTGGTGGGTCTGTCCCATCAGTGGAGCAGGGTGCAGTGGGGTGTTTGCTGTGCAGGCGTGGGGACTGCTCCCAGGGGTTCCCTAGAGGCGTTCCCTGTCCCCAGCAAGGCTGCTGGCACTGTTTCTTGGCCATGACAGAAACTGTGCTGGAGATCATCTCTGCCGCCTGGGCCAGACCTCAGCACCCACCAGCCGAAGCTGGGAGCCAGGACACAAGCCCCGGTGGCCTCAGGGATGGGAGCTGGTGGCATGTGGCATCTGCCAGACCAAATCTGCTGAAGCACAAAGAAGCACTTGCAGCTGCTCCCCCGCCGGTGGACTAGCACGCACCGGTGCTGCTGCAGGACGTGGAGCCAGACTGGTGGCCATGGCTGTGCCACAGGCTCTGTCCCTAGCAGTGACGTGATGTGACCAGCGTCCCCCCACCCCTGGTTTGCGGGGTCAGCGTTGCAGAGAGCCCTGCTCCGCTGTCTCAGCGTGGGAGGGGGCTTGGCTGCTGCATTTCCAGGGGCAGGAGCACAGCGGTGACGTGAGCAGCTGCTGGCAGTGGCCGGGCTTGCACGGGGACTGCCCGAGCAGTGGTGCCAGCTGTGTCCAGGAGCGGGCATTGCTCCGAGGGTGCAGCCCGGTCCCCTCCACCTGCTTCCTAGTGCAAGGGACAGCAGGGCAGGGGGACGCAGCTGGGTCAGGAAGCCCACCAGGTCTCGGCCAGCAGCGGGGTGTCCATCCTGCAGTCACTCCATGTGTCACTCGCGGCTGGTGTGTGTCACCTCTGCTTGGTGTGTGTCACTCATGGCTGGTGTGTACAGCATCCAGCCTGGCACTGTTACTGCAGCTGCTGGCAGTCATGCCGTGACTGCCCTGACTCACCTCGGGAGCCACATCCCTGGGCATGGGGCAGTGCAGGTGAGGTGCTGGGGTGCCTCAGCAACCCCTGTTCCTGCCCGCTGCTGGGCAGCAGCACTGCCCCTGCCCAGGGAGGCTGTGGACAGGGGGAAGCGAGACCTCAGGGGCTGGGGTCTGGTGGGGGCATCATGCCAGCGTGCCTGCCCATCAGCCTGCCCAGGGCCTGCTCCAGAGCGCTCCTTCAGAGCCAGGAGCAATTTGCAGAGCTGAGAGGGAGCCATGGCCAGTGCCAGCTGGCAGAGGAAGACTGAGAGGGCAGGCAGGCTGCAGGCAGGGTCCACAGCAGTTCCCACATTACCTGGCTGGAGGAGGAGGATGAGGAAGAGGAGGAGAAGGAGTGACCTTGGAGTGGAGCTGGCAGAGACCACAGCACTGCAGGCCCTGCGGGGGCTGCTGCCGCTGCTGGAGCTCTGCCATGCCCTTGCTGTGGTCTTCCCTCAGCCTCAGCCAGCATGCAGGAGCCCAACATGGGAGTGAGACCTGCACCCCCATTCCCCAGACACCCCGATATCCCCCCATGCTCAGTGCCCATGTCCTGCCAGGTGCCGTGTCCTGCTGCCATAGAGGGGCCAGACCCGGTGGTGCTGGGCAGGCTGCTCTGTGCCCACCTGGCTGTGCAGCCAGTGCCCAGTGGGCTCTGCCAGCTCACACTTGGCACTGGGGCTGGCAGCTGAGAGGGACGCTGGGTGTTGGTGTTGCCGGGACCTTAAACACTCACACCAGTGCTCAGCGCTAATTAATTATCATCTTACGTTCACTTTTATCTCTCTATCTGCAGCAGTGACGCAGCAGGGGCAGTCCCTGCCTCCCCGGCCTCACAGATGTCCTCCTCGGGTTTATTTTTGTTTCTTTTTCACCTGTATGTTTTGGCACGAGTGTGGAAGAGCCGCTCCACCCAGTCTGTGACTGCCAGTGGCTCCGTGCCCTGCCCAGGCACCCCCTGTCACAAGCACTCTGCTGGCCCTGAGTACCACCCTGGGCGCCCGGCACAGCTCTCCCCAGGGTGCGTCCTGGGGGATGGAGCTTTGTGCTCAGCTTTCCCCCGTGGAGAACACATCCAGAGGCCTTGCAGCTGACATGCTGACATGACGTGTTTCCTCCTGGGCACGGGTCTGTTCCTGCTTACACGTGTCCCCAGCTCATGCCCGCCTGCTGTCTGTCTGTGCCAGCTGCTGAGTGTCCCACGCACCCGCTGGCCTTGGGCTCAGCTCCTGTGTAGGGTCCTGCCTGCAGGGAGCCACTCGGCTCCTCCAGCTCGATTTAAGGGGTTACCCCAGTTGTGCTGTTCTGGGCTCCCTGCCCACCTGCACAGGAGTTGAGCACCACGGCAGGGCAATGGCAGCAGCTGGAGCATCCCCCTCCTCCGAGCACTCCTGGCACATCTGGACAGCAGCATCCTGGCTGTGCCGTGTCTGGCCACACATCCCGTATCATTCATTGCTCACTCCCCTGGTCTGCACTGTCCTGCTGGTGGGGCCATGCAGGGTTAGGGTCCCCACAGGACCCCAGCTGGTCCCCAGCTTGGGTCCCTCTGCCCATCCCACTTGTGGCCAGGCCATGCTGGGCTGCACTGGTGCCAGGCAGGGGGCATGGTTGGGGTGGGGGGATCCCAAACTCCCCGAGATTCAACAGCAGCCCTGCAGGTGCAGAGGCAAGACTGGGAGGAGCTGCAGCAGGCATGCTGGCACTGGTAACAGGTGGGTGGCATGGTAGTGACATGGCCACAACTGTGTGGAATTGGGGCCCACAGGCTTTGAGGTGGGCTCAGAGAGTGGCAAAGCCCCTGTGGGCCCCCCTCAGCCCACAGGGTGCCCACACAGCGATGCCAGCTCACCAGTCACTGGCTGGTGACACACAGGGAGCTCTGAATTGCAGCCAGTGACAGCTGGGCAAGCGCAGCTCGTTCCTCAAACAGAGATAACAGCCTTTGCTGGGATCCAGCCTGTGCTTTATTTACCCAGTTGCTGGACTCTGGCTCAAGGCTCTGCCCCCATCACTCCTCACAAGGTGGCTCTGAGGGTCTTGTCGATGCCTGGCGCTGTGGGGTGACCCACACTGGCGTGGCTTCCTCCACCTGTGATCAGCTTTTGGCAGCACCTGTTTTGGGGGGAAGTGTTTCCATGAGCCTGTGGCACAGACAGGGGCCCCTACAGGTGTGTCCCCCAGTGCCCCACAGGGCTGTGACGTGTCCCCAGCCTGAGGATGCACGGTGCCACAACCTTCTCTTGCCCCAATTTTTAAACAGAGCAGGCTTGAGAGTAACCCTGGGGAGGTGAAGCCAGGAGCCAAGTCCAATTTCTGTGCTTAAACATCTGATTATTTGCCCATTATGCACTAATTGCCACAAGTGCCTCCAGGCACGTGGCCGAGCCCCACACGATCCCTGGGGTGCAAATGGTCCAGCAAAAAGCCCAGTTCCCATGGGCACGGTGGGCTCTTCCCCCCACCCCGAGTTCAGCCCCTCCAGGCTGCTGTGCCTGGCCTGGGGGTCCGCCAGCACTAAAATTGCAGTTGCTGCACCCTTGCTAGTGCCAGCCGAGGCGGGGAAGGTGATAAGTTCCTCATGGGGTGCAGTGGGGAGTTGCCTGGGTGCAGGCTGGGGGTTCTTAATAGCAGCTGCACCCTCCAGGGACGGTGAAATATGGCCATGCAAAGGCAGGGGGTTGCGTCTCCCGCTTGTGTGGCTTTGGGGTGACATCTTTCCTGCGCCCTTGCTGGGGGAGCAGAACTGTCATGAGTCATGTCCTGGCGGTTCCATCCTGTTCCAGGGCTCTCCACCGCGTACAGGGTGCTGCCCCCCTCACCCCTGGCGTGCTGCAGGGCTGGGGATGCTCAGGACAGCCCCCACAGCTGTGGAGTGCCCGGTGCCGGGGCTGTCCCCGGTGTTGCCGTCCCCAGGCACAGGGATGGGCAGATGGCCGGCGCGTTGCCGGTGCTGGTGTGGGCGGCGAGGGCTGGCAGGGGCTGCTCGGGGCGCGTGGGCCGGGGCTGGGAGCCGGCTCCTGCCGTGACTCACTGCCGGGCTGGGGGCGGCCGGCCTGTCCCTGCTCCCGGTGCGGCCCCACAGTCCTGCTCCCTGCCCACTGCTGCCCGTGGGATCGCTGCTGGCACGGCCGTGCATGGCGAGGTGAGGGGCAGAGTAGGGCAGCTGTGTGCCACAGCCCCATCCAGCTGTGCAGCCCCATCCAGCTGTGGTCCCATCCAGCTGTGGCCCCATCCAGCTCTTCCTCCCACACAGTTGTGCCCAGCCTGAGTGCTGGGTGCACTGAGGGGCACCTGGTTCCACACTGCCACCAGCTTGTGAGGGAGAGGCACTTGTGCTGCGGCAGGACCAGCAGTGTCACCATCAGAGCCAGGACCCCAGTGAGTCCCCACAGCCCCCTGCCACAGGTGGCACCTGAGTGCTGGCCCTTCATGTCACAGATCCTCTCTCCAGCTCTGCACATGGTTAGCCACCATCACCTGGTCCAGGACTTGGCTTTGTGTGGGACATGGGGACCTTGTGTCCCCCAGGGAGATTCTGCTGGCCTGAGAGCACCTGGGCTGAAGACCGAGCCATGATGGCACTGCCATGGCACAGTGGGTTGGTGAGGTTGGAGCCTGGGGGACTCATGCCTGTACCCAGGAAATGGAGACTCCCTGAGGCTGACATGGGCAGGAGATGCCCCATGAAACTGCGAGCAAGGTTTGGGGTGCGGTGCGGTGCCAGGGAGGGCTGGCTCCCACTGCTTCCTCCAGGGAATGCCAAAGGGATGGGAGCCTAAGTGCTGGTGCCAGCACTGTCACACCCCGCTGAGGCTTTGGGGGAGTTGGTTTGGGATTTTTGGTTTGACAGTCACCATGCAAGCATCGGTCTGTGCTGGTTGGATTTCATCTCCCCATGCAGGGCAGACAGGGGCAGGAGATGCTGGTCACTGCCAGCTCTGCAGGGCTCAGAGTGTCCTGCAGCACTCCCATGGGGTGTCCCACAGGATGGTGGCACCCTGGGGCTGGGGACCCTTGGGGGAGGATGGGCACTGCATGCCTTGTGCAGGTCATGGAGTCACAGACTATCTCGAGTTGGAAGGGACCCATGAAGATCATGGAGTCCAACTCCTTGGTCATTAGGCTCATGGTTAATTGCAGCCAGTAATGGCTTTGTGGAGGCAAAGCGGGGCTGAGGGGCAGCTGTGGTGAAGCCCATCGATAGCCGGGAGCTGCAGCAGGAGCAGCCATGGGTAGCCTGGGGCAGATGGGTCCCACTCTGAGAGGCCATGAACAGACCCGGGGGCGTGTTTGACCCCTCTCCCCCTCCTGAGCTGTTTTCTCCTGTCCCCACAGCAGCGTCGTGTCCCCGGAGCCTGGACTGTGCCCTGCAGCGCCGAGAGTTCTGCCCACCAGGGTCAGGTGCCTGTGGGCCCTGCCTGCCCCCTTTCCAGGAGGACGACCGCGGGCGCTGCGTGCAGAAGCAGCTCTCACCCAGTGGTAGGTGCACCCACCCCACACCCCGCTGCCTGCACACCCACCCTGCACCTCTGCAGCTCTGGGAGGTCCTGTGCCTCAGGGCAGCCCCCCACCCCAGCAGTACCCCATCCTCTTCCTTCTCTCAGCTGTATCTCTGTGGGGACACCTGCTCTTCTCCCTCTCACCCCACTCACCTCAGCTGGGGGGGTGGTTTTGGGCTGGCAACCCCATCCTGCTCTACGTGCATCCTGCTCTGGTGACTGCATGTGGCCCTGTCAGCACTGTGGGGAGCCCGGGACCTCCAAAGACAGGCAGCTCCCCCTGCATCTGAACTCCATGCAGACATGGAGGGGTCCTCAGGGTTTTGGGGGATTGCTTTGTGTTGTTGAGCATGTTCAGGGTCCTGTTGGGGTGCAGCTGGAGTTGTCCTTCGCCCATGGCTCAGCCCAGGTGGGCACGTGGAGGGTTTCAGAACCCAGCATGCCTTCAGTGCCGTTCCTCCTGGCAGGAGAATTACCCTGTAAATCAGAGGGGAGACCCCCAGAGCAAGGCCCTTTGGCTGAAATGGGAGGGATGGCTGGGGGGGATGAGAGGGGATGGCACAGCAATGGGGTCTAGACTTGGCATTTGACAGCGGTCAGCACCCCTGCCACAGGCTCTTCATCCACTGGCACTGAATGGCTTTAGCAGTTGCTTATAGTTTATTTTTTAATGTGAAGTCTTGAGAGCAAATTCCCCTCTCAGAAGGGCTGCACATGCGCTGGCGTCTCCATAGCAACCAGCTCCTTTCTGAAGGATGTGGCCACAGTTGCATCCTCACCCAGAGAGACGCAGGACCACGGTACCATCCTCTAAGGACCCACCATGAGAGGATGATGACACCAAGGTCTCTCCCAGCCCCATCCTGTTGTCCCAAGCAATGCCACTAGCTTGTGGCAGCAAAAGTGTGGGGACTGTGGTAAATAAAAAAGGGGGATCCCCTCCCAAATCCTCTATTTTAGCATCGTGAGGATGCCCAGCTCCTCTTGGCAGGGAGGCACCATTTATTTTTCCATGGGGGCTTTCTCATCCTGCCTGTACCTTCATCTGGTAGCAGCACCAGAGAAAGCTGTGAGGATGAGGAGGGGCTGTGATAGCTGCATTTAGGGGGGGATGCGAGGCAAACGGGGCTGCTGCAGCCCTAGGATGCCTAAGCCTTTAAAAGGGATACCCGTGCAGCCCTTCTGCTGCGTGGGCAGCCACTTCAAAGGGTTATGCATCCTTGAGCCACTTATGACTGCTGGTGACGCCGATCCCAGGATCCCACCGCTGTGCCATCCCCACAGTTCCTGGCTGGAGCGTGGGCAGGGGCCAGGGATCCTCTCCCGAGAGCAGCTTTTTGGGGTGAAAAGCACCATTTGGGGTCTCACGAGAGCGATGCATGTGAGTGGTGTGTTCCTGCCATTGTGCATAGGGGTCTCGGCGTACCCGGCACAGCATCAGCACAGAGGCGAGATGGGATGCAGGGAATGTCGGCACAGTGCATCCCACAGCTGGCTGCCTGCACCTGGCTGCTGCTGTCTTGCACAGGGCTCTGAGCCCCCCAAAATCGCACGCACACCATGGTGCTGCGTGTGTCTGTGCTGGGACGGGTTTGAGTGACATGCTTTGACGTTGTGGGTCTCATCCCTGCTTCTGCTTGAGCAGCATGGAGCCCCACTGGGCTGCAGGAAGCACTTTGGGAAAAGGGGGAAAGGGGCCTCAGCTCACAGACGTGGGGGTTCCCCCTTCCCTGCTTGCTGTGCTGCCAGCACCAAGGAGGACATCAGCCATCCTGGGGCAGGACTATAGAAATTAGTGGATTTGTAGGAATTTTGTGCCCTCCTGTGGCCACTGTCAATCACAGGTTTCCTCAGCCCAGGGCAGAAGCCACATGTGTCTCTCCTTGGTCCCTGTTTCCCCAAACTGTCAGGGTAGGTGTGTGTCCCAGGGTTGAGCCCTGAGGAGGGGGAAGCCCTGAGGAGAGGCCAGGGGCAGGGCAGAGGGGCTGGGGGGCTGTGTGCCAGCCTGGCCATGCCATCCTGCTGCAGCAGCAGTGGCAACTGCCATGAGGGGGCACCCGCACCCTGCACGAGCCCTGCCTGCACCTCTGAGTGCCCTGTGCATGTCCCGATCGCCCTGTGTGTGCCCTGTCCCTGTCCCATCTCTGCCCTGCCTGCCCTCTGTGCCCTGCCCGGACCCTGTTCCTCCCCAGCATCTCTGCTCCTGCTCCTGGGGCAGTCAGGCAGGAACTGGGGGCTCACCCCGGCCCCCTGTTCCCTGGAGCAGCTCAGGGCCAGCATCTCACACACCCACAGTGCCTGGCAGGACCAAGCCCTTGGTGCCCTCAAATGTGTGGTGGGAGCTGTGGCATCACTGGGGGAGGTTTAGCTGCTACACAGAATGGGAGGTGGGCAGCTTTTAGCCACTGGAAGAGAATTTGGGGACAAAGCAGGTTAGTGCAGGTAAGTGGCACAGCCCAGGCACTGCAGCAACACAAGGACCCCAAACTGCTGCCTCAGTTTCCCATGTGCCACTTCACACACTCCCACAGGGTGGAGACTCAGAGGGACCTGGCAGCTGCTCTGGCTGCTTTTCCAACTTTTTTTTCCTTTTTCCAGCCACATCACATCCAGCACCAACACAGCCTGACAGTGGCACACATGGGATGAACAGGATCCTATGGGAATGGGGACAGACCTTTCCCACAGTGCAGAGGGGAGCTAGAGCCAGAATGTCCCCATCCCAGGCACTAGGATGTCCCCTGGCACAGGGCTGTCCCCATCCTGGGCACCAGGATGTCCCCCTCAGGCACAGGGCTGTCACACTCAGTCCCATGCCAACTCCCTTGCCCATTGGGAGAGCTTGGCCCCGTGCTGGCACCTTGGCACCGTGGCACTCACCTGTTGGGCACGGCACTGGCACAGTCCCAACCTGGCACCACTTGGCCATGGTGCTGCTTTGGGATGGAAATAACAGAGTGCAAAGAGCCCGGGAAACCCAGGGCTCCAGCCAAGGGTAGGAGGCTGGGGGCAGTTGGGGACACAAGGGCATGGAGGATGCGGGCACAGTGACTCTTGGTGCTTTCATTTAAAGCAAGAGTGTCCCCCTTTTAAACTGTTTTTTGGCTCATGTGGCTCTGAGTCATGGGGCAGCGGGGTGGCCTTTGTGCACGGCTCCAGAGGGAATCAGGGTTTATTTCTAAACACTGGAAGTGAGCACAGATTCCAGAGGAGATGTAATTGTTATAACCTTGAATTATCTGGGAATCAAGCTGCCAGTACCACCTTGCCTTTGTATGTCTGGATTTATCCCCCAGAACTTCCCTCGGGACAGCCTGAATACAGGCAAAGGAAACAGGGATAGGATGGGGATTGAGATGGGGACAGGGAAGGGGACGGGGATGTCTCCTGCCTTTGAAGTTGAGTTTAATGCTGTTAAAAGCAGTGGTGAGTGTCAGAGCTGGACTCTGCTTGGTGAGCCTGAGAAGAGCAACTCCACTCCTGCTCCGAAGCTGTCACCTCGTGGGTGGGCACCCCTGGGCCTGAGTGGGAGTCCTGCCTGTGCCTGATGCTGCAGGAGCCCCTGAGGGTGAGCACTGTGCCAGGGCATGGGCTTGGACAGCCGCCTGTGAGATGCCGCTGGGGCCAGCGCCTGGGGGTACATCCCTGGCTGCATGGGGCACATCCCTGGCTGCTTGGGGCACATCCCTGGCTGCATGGGGCACCCCTGCCCCCTCCCCAGAGGAGCTGTTCCACCTGGCAGGAACCAACCCCTCCACTGGAGCAAGGGCTCCCATGCTCTGCTGGACAGCCAAGCTGAGCCCTGCTCTGGGGTGGCTCCAGCCACCCTGGGCCATAAAGGACAATTTGGGGTAAGAACCAGTGTTCAGGTGTTCCCTGATTGTAACTCACCGTGCTGAAGCTGCCCCTCACCCCTGGGGCAGCAGGGCAGCTGGGGAGTATCTGTCCTGGTCCAGCTCCCATCCCTCCTCACTCAGGGCTGCTGTGTGACCCCAGGGGCAGGGACACAGGGCAGGTCCTGCACAGCAGGTGCTGGCACCCTGCCCTCTCTCACAGAGTCTGCAGGACCTGCTGCCTCTGGCACGAGGGGAGATGCTGTTGCTCCTGATCCTTCAGCATTTGTGTGGTGAAAATCCCACCTAAAGCAGCAAGGACACACATGGGTCCTGGGGCCCAGCTTTGGGAGAGCTGCATCTGAGGGGGCTTGGACTCACCATCACCTGTGTTTGCTGGAGCTGGGACAGGAGCCCCTTCTTGGGGTACTGGTCTGGCCCTGGGGGTGGGCACACAGCTGCACCCCGCAGTGCCCGCCTCACACCCGTTCTCCCATAGGACGGACCTCTGTTCCCAGCCTGGAGGCAGAAATTGATTTTCTCGCAGATGTGCTGGCCAGGCAGGAGGCTCCTCGCCACCACCCGCTGCAGGATGGCAGACCCAGGAGTAAGTGCTCGCTCCCTGCTCCCAGAGGTGCCAGGGGCCCCGTGGCAGCCAGACCCTGCACCCCAGGCTGGTTTGCCCTCTGGAGCTGCCCGGGCACTGCTCACTGCTCTGCCTTCCCCCGCAGCCACCCTGGTGCCCGACGGTGGCAGACAGCGCGTGGCCAGTGGGCTGAGAGAGGGACGTCTGCAGCGGGGTCCCGCCGGCACCATCGCAGCCACCACCCTCCCCACCACTGCCACGGTCCAGAAGTACCCGGTGGAGGCGTCTCCCATCCCTGCGAATGACAACATGGTGCTTGGTGAGACCCTGGGACTCAGGGGAAGGGGTTTCACACCCTCACCAGGGAAGCACGGGCTGGTGTCACCATGCCACCAGCTCACCCGCTGTCCCTTGGTGTCCCCTTGGCCTCTGCAGGGCTGATCGTGGTGTGCACAGTGGCCGGGATCTCAGCGCTGATCGTGGCGGCCGTCTGCTGGTGCAGGTGAGCTGGGGCTGCCGACACTCCCCCGGTGTCCCTGTGCCCAGGGCAGTGTATTCTCCTGCTTCCCAGGCGTGAGGGGTTGGAAGAGAGGCAATAGCTGCCCTTGCCGGTCCCCCCCAGGCGTGGCATCAGCTGGCTGGGGCAGGAGGACAGTGGTGAGACACCCCTGTGCCAGATGCAGGCTCCTGGGAGCAGGTGGCACCTGGTGTGGGCATCACTGTGGCACTGGGGGCTGACACTGCCAGCACGTTGGTGCCTTGTGCCCAGGCCCCGTGGGATGGAGGTGGCTGTGCCTGTCATGGTGCCATCACAGGGAACAGGGCTGACCCTCCGAGGGTCGCTGGCTCCTGAATGGAGTCGTCTGCTCCTGTGGCTCCCCACATCCCCTAGGATAGACTAGAGAAGTCATTGTGCCCCACACTGGGCACCGGTGAGGCACCTCAGATGCTGGGTTCAGTTTTGGGCCCCTCATGGCAAGAAAGACATTGAGGGGCTGGAGCATGTCCAGAGAAGGGAATGGAGCTGGGGAAGGGTCTGGAGCACAAGTCTGATGAGGAGCGGCTGAGGGAGCTGGGAAAGGGGCTCAGCCTGGAGAAAAGGAGGCTCAGGGGGGACCTTGTGGCTCTGCACAACTCCCTGACAGGAGGGGGCAGCCGGGGGGGTCGGGCTCTGCTCCCAGGGAACAGGGACAGGAGGAGAGGGAACGGCCTCAGGCTGGGCCAGGGGAGGCTCAGGTTGGACACCAGGAGGAATTTCCTCATGGAAAGGGTGGTCAGGCCTTGGCAGGGGCTGCCCAGGGA
>QWTY01098841.1:2867-18152 GCA_008033365.1 Pseudorectes ferrugineus
AGTGACAGGACAAGGGGAAATGGGTTCAAACGGAAAGAGGGGAAACTTAGATGGGACATATGGAAGGAATTCTTCTGTTTGAGGGAGGCGAGGTCCTGGCATAGATTGATAGAGCTGTGGCTGCTCCAGGCCTGGAAGTGTCCAAGGCCAGGCTGGATGGGGCTTGGAGCAACCTGGGCTAGTGCAAGGTGTCCCTGTTCAAGGCAGGGGTGGCACTGGATGATCTTTAAGGTCCCTTCCCACCCCAACCAGTCTGTGACTGATGCTGCAGTTATTCATGGCAGGTTGCGGCTGTGCCGGAGCCTCCGAGCTCAGCGCAGCAGAGCCAGCTGGAATGCTGGCTCGGGAAGCAGCACTCCCGCTTTAAATAAGGCTGGCTCTAAGTGCTGTTGGTGTCCAGTCAGGGCCCTGCAGATAAGCCCAAGGCCAAGCCCCGCCCCATTAATGCCAGCTCGGGGAATACTGCCCTGAACTCATCCGTAATTGAAAACTGCTTTCCTGAGCCGGAACTGCCGGCCGCGTTCCTGCAGTGCCACCTGGGTGTGCTCTGGTGCCCCACCCTGCCCCAGGGCAGGACAACCTCCTCTGCAGTGTCTGCAGGTCCTTGTCCCACCAGATCCTTGGCCTGCACCCCAGCCTCACAGCTCAGGTGTGTTCTTTCCTCTCCCACAGTCTCCAGCTCCATAAGTGTGCCAGAGGATGAGGAAACGGTTGTCAAAACTGGGTGAGAATGCTTTCAGTTATTTATTTTTCCTCACTACCCTGCTTGCAGGACCTTTTCACTGCCATTCTTGGTGTAAAATTCAAGTATCTTCCCAGTTTCCTGAGTGTTGTTAAGCACAGCGCCTTTTGTCTTTTTTTTTCTAGGCCTCCTCCTGGCTCCTCCACCCCCTCCAAGCTGGTAAGACTTGGGCAGGAATTAAAAGCATTTGTCTCTGTGTGGATTTGGGAGGAAAATGTGTGGAATGCACCTTATTGGGAAATTTGGGAGCTCTGACTGTGGATTGCCAGACCTTGTAACCTGTCCCGTAGCAGTGAGTGAGGAAGGCACAGAGCACCTGGCTCAGAGGTGCATGAGCCCATCCACAGCCTCTGTGGTTCTGGTGCTCAGACTAGGGAAAGTCTTAATCACAACATTCCAGAACCAGCAAAACCAAAACCAGCAAAGTTTTTTTTGGGAAATGAGCACGTGTGACCCATGGCTTTGGGTGCAGGTGGAGATGTTCTGTCAGAAGGGTGTTACAGTCTCGGATGCTTTCCAAGATCCTCTGACTAAAACGTGGCCTTTCCTCTGTCATTTTCCTAAATCTGTTGAAACTGTTGCACACCCCCCTGAGCCTGACCTCAGGGTTGAGTCCTGCTTGGCTCTTCCTTCTTAACCTCTTGCTAGAAATGATTGTGTGAAGGTTCTGTCCCCAATCTCTACAGATAAAGCAGCCTTCTTATAGTTGAGGGGAGTTTGGTTCAGCTGATGTCATGGTTTGCACACTGTATTTTTAAAGCTTCTTTTGACCTTTTGGTCAGTCCTGCAGGTAATTCAACACTTGTTAGTTTGGACACATACAGAAATTTGGATATTATAATTCAGGTCAACACCTTTCCCTCCACAATCCTCGCTGAGGAAGTAATCCCAGGATCATGTCAGTGTTTTGTCCAGAATAAACTTCAAGTGAGCAGAGCCTGAATTAATGGAGCAGAGCAGTGACCTGAAGCACTTGTGAAAACAAGGAGAGCTGTTATGGCTGTGCAGAAACTCAAAAAAAATCAGTTTTTCTAGGCCCTGCAGAAGGAATTGGGGAGGATGAATTCATCATCCACCAATCCCTTTTCTTCTCTTCCCAACGCAGCACTGTGAAGTGCTGACCAGGAGGTAATGCTGGTGCTGCTAGCAGAGAGCAATTCCAGAACCACAGCCCATTATCCCAGCAGAGCGTGCCCCAGCCTAAGTGCAGAGGCAGTGAGCAGCGCTGGCTATCCCATAACAAACAGATAAATCATGGAAATGAGCCATTTGCCCGCTGTCTCCAGGCTCCCCATTTGTCACTGCTCAGGGAAATGGGCACGCTGGCTCTGGGCAGAGCTCCGGCAGCACAGATTTACAGCTTGGAAGGCTCCTGGCCTTAATAGTTGATGAGCTGGTTGAGTTTAAGCAGCGCAGATGCTCGTGTTAATGTCCATGCCTCTCCTGATGATGCAGCATCCAGGGCTTTGCCAAGAGGGGGTTTGGCATTCCCTGGAAACACCGCTGACTGTTCCCGTGTCAGAACCACCCCACGATCTGAACCAGGAACGTTTCCATGTGCGATTGTCCTGAAACCCCTCTGCTTTTTCCACAGGATTTCCAAGGCCCTCGGATGTCCCTTCGCTCCCACACAGTCGGCAAACACGGGCAGCCCCAGGAGCCGAACAGCAGTGGTAATTCCAGAGGGTTTTGGGGCAGCACTTTGGGAAGTTATCATTTTGAGAGGCTGGCTGGGAAGCTGGAAAGATTGACTGGTTAATTTGAGAGCTCAGTTTGAAAGATTAATTAATGTTTGATGAGCAGGGATTTGTTTCAGACAATTAGCAGTGAGAAAACTCTGTGCTGGAGTTATTTCCATCCTGGCAAGCACATGGAGATGGATATAATGAGGCTGGAGGGTTGTGGGAGGCCCAGTTGAGCCCTGTTGCTGAAGCTCTGCAGAACGCAGACAGCTTTGGGCAGCTCTGCTTTGTCTGGAGTTTCCAGCTGGGAACGGTGCCATGTGAGCCAGGTCCTGCTGTGCCCACTCATGGAGGTGGTTTTGCTGTTCAGTGAGCTGCTGCATCCCTTCTCTGCTGTCAAACCTGTGTTGGAGGGGATTTTTCCTGCTAGAACTCACTGTGTAACTGTTCTCTTTCAGAAAACAACTTAAATAAGAGTGGGGGGACCCTGGATCCGCCCCAGAGTGCCAGGTATGTCCTGGTTGGAAGTGTCTCGGGCGGGCTGTGGTCCCGTTCCAAACAGGTTTGGTGCTGGGACGTTGTTCACTGGCCTCAGTGTTTGTGACCCTGAGACTTCTGCAAATAAGTTTTCCTGCCTGCATGGTTCTATGATTTAATTTGTATTTTCTACTCCATTGGGATTTTATTTATTGGCTAACTGTGCATGCACAATCTTAGAATCACAGACTGGTTTGGGTTGGAAGGGACCTTAAAGCCTGTCCAGTTCCACCTCTGCCACGGGCACGGACACCTTCCACTGTCCCAGGTTGCTGCAAGCCCCATCCAACCTGGCCATGGACACTTCCAGGGATGGGGCAGCCACAGCTTCTCTGGGCACCCTGTGCCAGGGCCTCACCACACTGGAATCTCTGTTAAGCCCAGGATAGTTTATGGCCCTTTCCAGCCCTGGCTTGGAGGCGTGAGGAGGATTTGCCCGGTGTGATGGGCTGTGCTGTCTCACAGGAGGAAGCCGAGCTACAAGAGAGCTGTGGACGAGCGCTACGACCACCAGCAGGCAGAGGAGGGAGGGCTGTCTCCTCTCAGGAGGAAGACCCCATCCCCAGTCCTCCCAGCCAGCAAGGTGAGATCCGTGTAATCCTGGAACGCCTCACCAAGACCCTTTCTTACTCAGCCCCACTCACGCTTTGCTGTTCCTCCCGCAGGTGGTGCGCCCGTTCAAAACCTTCCTGCACACGGTGCAGAAGAACCAGCTCCTCATGACACCGAGCTCTGTGGGGAGGACCGGAGTCATAAAGTCCTTCATCAGGTACAACACCCCTCTCCAGGCTGATCCCAAGGTAAGAGGAGGCTCTGCTCTAAGCCAGTACACGGTGGTTTGATTAAGTGCCAAACTTAAAGCACAGACATGAAAGGAGCTTTGCAACCCATTTGAAACTAAGTGATTTGAAGAGGTCTGGTTACACATAAATAAATAAAATTGGAGTTAGTCAGCTTCCTGAAGAATTCCGCTTTTAATTCCAAGCTTTATTCCTGCATCATTCCCCTGTGCTATTGCAAATTAACAGTCAGAGATGAGAACTGGGAAACAGAAATCAAGGGGATTGTGAATGTTGAATTGTATTGATAACTGAAGCATGTAGATCCCAGGTCTCCTTTCTAGGACTTCTCTCATGAGTGAGATTGAGCAAGTACCTCTTAAATCCAAACTTTGGAGGTTTTCCAAACCCTTGAGGCAGGAGGAAACATGAGGCTGTCCTGGATGTGGGGCCAGTCAGACAGCTGCTGGTGTCCAAATCGAGCATCAGTATCACTGATGGATCCTGTTGGGACCAGCAGCACACCGTGGCTGGCTGCAGGCAGGTGCTTCTGCACTGCCCCAGGGAGCTTTCCAAGACCCTGGTTTTCCAAGCCAGGAGCAGTTTGGGATGGAGGGATTTGAGAGCTGGTTCTAGATTCCTGGATTCACTCAGAGCTGTGCTGGAAGCTGTGTGCCAAGCAGGAATTGCTCATACTCCTGATACCCAACAACTCACCTGCAAAGCAGGCAGCTCTGGGGCTGGTTTTCCTTGCAGGAGAGCTGAGAGGGAGAAAGATGAGGGCAGGATGCAGGGATTGGTATTCCTGCATGTAGCAGCCTAATGGCAGAGCTCCCTAGAGCTGTGCTCAGAGGCTGGCTGTGCTCCAGCAGGTCAGGGAAGGCCATTGGGAAGCAGTGAAGGATTCCAGCTTCAATCTCGCTGGGCCCCTGCTGATGTTAGTGTCAGTACTACAAAGGAGTTAATAGGATGAGAAAAGAGTCTTGTGGCTAGGGAGTGCTTCCTCTGCTGCTGTCAGTTCGTGGAATGTTTTAGGTTTCATTCCAGTGCAGGCAGCTCCCCCTCGGGAGTTTTTCCATGTGGGAGCTAAACATAACTAAATAGCAGCAGAGCAATAAGATATAATTGTTAGTTTTATATTAACCAGTTTGGATGCTGACAGCACCAAGCATTTACAGCATGGAGCCCAGTGTAAGGGCTTCCCTTGGATAATGCCCATGCTGATCTGCGGGTTTGTGCTGAGACCAGGCCTGCTTTGGCATGGAGTGGGTTGATGTTAATCCATTTGCTGTGGTTGTAGTGGTGGCTGTATCTTGCTCCCCTGGCTGACAGTGTGCCTAGGCTGGGTCAGGAAAACGAGGAGAAAGCCCCCGTTTCTGGCTGGCACACGGAGCTGGCTGCGTGCCGGAGCGAGCTGGGAGCTCTCGGAGTGCTCGTGGTTCACCAGCAGACCGAGCCTCGTGGGAGGCACAGGCGCCAGCGGGAGCTCAAGGTGTTTCCTGGAGCACCATCTGTCCCCGCGCTCGCCGCAGGAAGCGGGAGCCGTGCCAAGCATTAGCGCTGCTTGGTGGCTCCTTTGCACCAAGAGAAAGCACGGGGCTGGCTGCCTGCAGTCCCCGAGGATGCTGCCTGGCCTTCCAGAGCTGGTGCTCCTGTTTCAACACCCCAGCTTCTCCTCTTGCTCCCTGAGATTCCACACCAGTGCTTTCCTTTCATATATCCATTCATGACCAGGTCACAGGCTGCCTGAGCTCTGCTCCAGGGCTGTCACCATCCCATATTCCTGCCTGCAGCTCCTTGCTGTCACCCCTGGGCCCTTGCCCAGAGCAGGTGAGGTGGGAAGGAGCCCTGGTCAGTGGGTGCAATCACATTTCAATTCCCCTCAGGAAAAGGAGAGGCAGAAGCTGGAGACTCTGCGGAAGAAGCAAGAAGCTGAGCAGCTGAGAAGGCAAAAGCTGGAGGAGGAGAAGAAACGGCGACTCGGAGAGGCGAAGCTGTGAGTAGACGTGGTCACGCTGCTCTTGGCACCTGTAGGTTCCTGTGTCCAGGTGTCCTATCTTGCAGGGACTGTGGGCACAGGCAGTGTTTTTCCTTGGGGTGTCTCTGGAATGCTGATACAAAGCTTTGACTGTCCTCGCCGCCCACTGCTGCAGCTTTTTGTCTTGAGTCCTCCCTTTCTGACAGAGCTTAAACATGGCTGGTGCTTAAATGAGTGGGGAATTTGGGCCACTGAATTTCCTGCTGTGTCTTTTTGGCCTTGTGCTGAGCTGGGGGGAGCTCACCTGGCCGGAACACGACGGTGAGCTGGGCTGTGTCCGCAGGAAGCGCGAGGAGCGCCTGCGCAAGGTGCTGCAAGCCCGGGAGCGGGCGGAGGAGATGGAGAAGGAGAGGAAGAGGAGGATCGAGCAGAAGATTGCGCTGTTCGATGAGAAGACCGAGAAGGTACAGCCCCTGCAGAGCTTATTTGGGACAATCAGTGGTCACTGGGGCAGCTGGTACCGCACAAATGTGCTCTCTGGGAAGAGGGGCACGGAGGCTGCTTGGATTCTAGAGGCTGAACCAAAGAGTAGTTGAATAAAGAACTTTCCAGAGCCTTGGTGATCCTGAGGGACAGCCTTTCTCTGGATACAGCAAATGGCAGCTGAACGCCTGTTTTCCCATAATCATGAATTAAATGGGCTTTATTAATGCTCTGGTAGATGGGGGAAGGACTTGCAGTAGATAAGGACGGCCTAATGGCCCCAAGGCTTTATCTGCTGCTTCTCCCATCTGCGTAATAGCTGGACAGGGAAAAGCAAACATCCTTCCTCCAGAGCCTTCCTCAGATCCCAGACTTCCAGGCAATTTGTGCAGTGGCCTAGTGGTCATTTCTCTGCTTTAGTTATCCCCAGCTGCCTATCTGATTGCATGGCTCTGAGGTTATATTCCAATGGCTTTGTGGGACTGGATGTGCAAACCCCAGAATGGGGTCAGCTCTTCCTGGGAGGATGTAAAACAAGGTCATTGCCCTAAATATGACCTTTTTAAAACAGAGCACAGGCCCCCTTGGTTGCTGGGCGAAAAGGAGGGAGGGTTTGCCCTGTGAGATGTCCTGCTGTGCTGTCCTACCTGAGACTGGGCCTGTGTGTGCTCCAGGTGCGGGAGGAAAGGCTGGCAGAGGAGAAGATCAAGAAGAGAGTGGCAGCCAGGAAGATGGAGGAAGCTGAGGCCCGGCGCAGACAAGAGGAGGAGGCCAGGAGACAAAGAGCTCTGCAGCAGGTGGGTGCGTGGGCCTGCTCTGTCCCACAGGCACAGCTGGGCAGGGGACGCACCTGCCTTGGGCACTGCGAATTTACCCCCGAGGTGTTTCCCTGCCCTCTAGCCATGGGAATTTGGGTCAAGTGAGGGGTTCCTGGGGCTGTCCCCTGCTCCTGTCAGGTGAGTAACTCCTGCCTGGGCTTACAGGAGGAGGAGGAGGAGCGGCGGCACAGGGAGCTGATGCAGAAGAAGAGGGAAGAAGAGCAGGAGCGTGCTCGGAAGATCGCTGAGCAGAGGCAGGCGGAACAGGAGCGGGAGAGACAGTTGGCTGCAGAGAGAGAACTGGAGAGGAAGAGGGAGCAGGAGCGGATCCAGGCAGAAAAGTAAGGCAAAATCCCCATTTATGTACCAAATTCTGTGCTGGGATTGAAACACAGCCGGAGCAGAGGGCAGGAGTGGAAGGCTGGAGCAGCAGGGAGCTGCTGTGAGCTGGCAGCGCAGCTCTGCACTGTCGCTGGTGCTGAGCTGCCAAGGAGGAACTCTGGGCTCGGGGATGTCAGGAGTGTGGTGGGGAGTGCCTGAAGAGCTGTGAGGGAGGGAGGGCCCTGGGGTGGTTCTGGCAGTGAGGGCCTGTGCTGTGGTTCCCAGGCTCCGGGAGCAGCAGGAGAAGGCTGCCCGCCTGCAGAAGGAAGCAGCGGCTGCTAAGGAGCGGCTCCGCAGGGAGATGGAGAAGAAGGAGGTGAGTGATTGATTTTGGGAAGGGGTAGAGCCACACAGTCTGGCCGCAGCAGCTCTTGCTGTTGGAGCAGCTCAGTGGGGACGCTGTGGGGAGCCCTGAGGAGCTACTGTGTGGCACTTCTGAGCAGGAAGTTGGACCTGTTTGGGATGGTTATGGTACTGTGGGGAGACTTGGCCTCTAAAAATACTGTTTACTAGTCTAGAAGGAGGCCAAGATCAGTAGCACAGACTTCTGCAGATGGTCAGCTGGTTTCTGGCTTTTATAGCCCCAAGATAAAGTCAGCAGCAAGTTTTCCAAGCGGGAGGCCCCAGCTTTGTCAGGCAAAGGCAGCTGATGCTCTGGCATGGGGGTCGGTGGGTTTGTGCCCCTCTGAGGAAGCCGCACCATGTCCCGAGCACTCCTCAGCAGCCTGAGGAACAGCTGTAGTGAGGTGCTTGGATATTTTGCCTGTCACAAGGCTGGAGGGCTGGGTTGGCAGTGTAGTCCCTAGGGGTAATCCCATGGGTGTCGCTTGGCAGCAGGAGCAGCAGATGCTGGCGGAGAAGAAGAGGCAGGAGGAAGAGCAGAAGAAACTGTCAGAGGAGCAAAAGGCCAAAGACAGTGCCCGGGCACCGCTCCTGGAGAACAAGGAGGTAACTGGGGATCGGTCCTTAGGGGTGACAGCACGGTTCAGTCCCAGCACTGACCCGCTCGTACCTCGCACAGTTCCACCCTCTGCTTTTATCTGGCTTTCCAGTAACACAGGAGTTCTGTAAATCCTGGTTATCTGGGGTGGACTCCATGAATATTTCAATGACAGAGGGAAGGGAAGCAGGAGGGACTGGACAGGGTTTCTGGCTGTGGGTGAGACAGCAGCTGTTGGAGCTGTCTTAAGTGTCCCTTAAATACTGGGAAGACCTCAGGGGCAGGAGGTGCTGAGAGTTTTATTTCGGGTCAAATTTGGGAACAGCCACAAGGTGGCAGCACAGCCTGTGGAATGGTTTGGCACTGGAGAATCCTGCAGGTGTGTGTTCATGCCCTGAACATTGACAGCAAACACGTGGCTCTTGTCTCCTTGCAAAGCTCAGAATCTTAATCTTAAAGTGCAGAACCAGTGGCTGGGAGTTAATGTCACTGGACACAAAAGCCATGAAGGGGGTCCCTGGTGGGGAAGGACAACTGTGTCCAGCTCTCCAGGGACTCATTTCCTGATTGAAAATTGAATTTCTACTGAAAATTTCCAGTTGAAAAAAATGAAATTTGCAGTTGTGGGTTTTCTCCTGCCCTTACACTTCCTGCCCGTGCTGTTCCCATTACTGTGAGCTCGATTTGGCTGAGCTGGTAGGCAGGTTCTCTGTACAGTAATTAGCAGATTTATATCATTAATCAAGCCCAGAAGTTGGGTTGCAGAGTGTTTAGAGCATGTGACTGTGCTCCAGTGACATAAAACCTCCAGTTAACCTTGGTTTGACTGGAGTGGAGCTCTATTCTATTAGACCCGTTAGATTCGTCTATTGCTGTGTGCTCACGCCACAGATGGCAAATTAATCAGCCTAATTAAACAGGAGAAGGCCATGCACAGCCATCATCGGGTCACAACTTTGGAACTTGGTCAAGCTCTCGGGTCCAAACTTGAGAACTGCCAGACTCAGGGTGTGCTATGAGGTGACAGAGCAGGAGGTGGGGACGAGCTGGTCCTGCTGTAGCTCGGAGCGTGACGGTGCTGCTGCATCCAACACCTGTGGAATGTGTTTCCCTTCTAGAATTCCCCTGCCTGCAACTCGTACGAGATGACTCCACAGAGCAGGAAGGAATTCAAGCCGCCTGTGACAAGCTCGAACGACTACGGGATGGACCTGAACAGCGACGACTCGACAGATGACGAGAGCCAGCCGCGCAAGCCCGTCCCTGCCTGGGCCACTGGTATGTGGGGGGGGGGGCACACGTGTGTCCAGGACCCCCAGCAGACTGTGGGACCTGCTCTGGGGTTTTGCCCAGTTCCTCCTGCCTGGAGGAGTCAAAGTACTCCAGCATGTACTCCAGCATGTGTGTCCAAGACTGGAGCAGCCCACTCTAGTATAAGGTGTCCCTGCCCGTGGTGGGGGGTTGGAACTGGATGAGTTTTAAAATCCCTTCCAACCCAAACCATTCCATGATTCTATGTGGAATGTGGAATCAGGGGCTCCTCCACCACTTGGGGATCTTGTCACAACGTGATGGGGGACGAGTAACTGCTAAGCTGCCTTGGAGTGATGAGAGATGAGCAGAGCGGGACACGCCGCATACAACAGCCTACACAGCAGTCCCAATTAACAAAATTAACGCAACCCTCATCTGTTCCCGCAGGGAATCAGCTCAGCCAGGCTGTGATCCGGCAGTACTACAACCCCCCTGACGTGGACGCGCTGTTTGGGGCCATCCCCAGCCCCAAGCTGGAGCACATCTTCTACAAGAGCAAACCCCGCTACTTCAAGCGCACGAGCTCGGCTGTGTGGCACTCCCCGCCCACCGTGGGGGCCAAGCCGGCCCTGGGGCTGCCCTGCGGCCTCAAGAAGCCCTGAGGTGAGCGCAGGTGTGCAGCTGGTGTGCCTTCCTGTCTCCAGGTGAGGAAGGAGTCACTCTTCACTTTACGTATTTAGGTTCTAGTGTTGAATAAATGGCAGCTTTTCCTGGGTTCCTGCGCCTCGGTTTGCGGGGCTGGTTTCTGTCAGGCCAAGCCCTGGGAAGTGCCTCTCTCTTACCCTTAGCTTGGAGCTGGCATGGACTCAGGCCTTCAGCGGGTGAGGGGTGTCCCTGAAGCTGTGGGATCCCCCCTCTCTGCCACGCAGGCCTGGCAGTACCTGCCCTCAGTTGTACTGTGCTGCCCTCGAGGCCAGTGACAGCCAGGGACCACTGCACCAGGGCGCAGTCCGGCCTGCTCCACTGCTCTTCTCAGGAAGGTGTTCCCGGGTGTGCTCTTCATCTCCTGCAATCCTAAGGGGATTCATCACTCCGTTTCCCACCTGTGTGGTGGTGTCCATCAGCCGGGCACAGCTGGAACAAGGTGGGAACACGCTGAGGGTCTCGGTGACCTTCCATCAGCTGCGGAGAGATGTGACCACGGGTGTGACCATGTCCCCGAGGACCCACAAGTGTGTGAGCCAGCTCTGGGCCTCGATAGGAGAAACTCTGCAAGGGTTTGGCAGACTTCTTTTGTTTCTCAGTGAAATTCCATCCGTGAGGCCAGATGGGATTGAGAGGATGTTTTTAACCTTAATCCCTCTTGTTCACCCTTGGCTGTGGCTCAGCATCAGCTCGTTGTCTCTCGGCCTGTTTAGCACTTCCTGTTCAATGAGCCGCTGTTAACCGGACTCTGGCCAACCCAATTTCATCAAACCAAAACTTCCAGCTCAGCCTTCCCATTCCAGGAGCCCATGGTGGTCTAGTCATTCCTTCTGCACCCAGCCCAGTCCTGTAAAACCCCTGTAGAGATTGTGCTTTGTGTGAGGGGACGTGATCCTGTGTGTGTGTCTGTAGCCAACGCGCTGTTTGCCAGCAAATGTTCTTCAAAAGATGTGTGTTTTGTATTTAAATACACTGGTGTCTGCATTCTGGGGCTGCTCTGAATGTCCAGATCTGTATCCGTGGAGTGTCTGTGCTTCTGGGGTTGCTCTGTCGGTCCGGGTCTGGCTGTTGCTATCTGTACCCATGGAATGCCTGTGCTTCCATGGCTGTCCTGTGCATCCAGGTCTGTAAGCGCGCGGCCGTGATTTCTTGTACAAAAGCTTCTGACCCGGCCAAACATTGTCAGATAAAGTGAATTTAATCTTCTCTGGGCTCCTCACAGCTTTTTGTCAGAGGAATTGAGGGTTTGGAGTCTGCCCCTTTTGTGCCAATTCCTTGAGGCAGGAATGTCCTGTCTGGGGAGAACTTCTGATCTCCAATGGAAAATCTGTGTCCTGGGGGTTCCCCAGCACTTTGTAGCACCCATGGAGGCTTTTGGTGCCTGATTTTTAAGGTTTGGGGCCCTCATGTCTGTGGGCCCGTTGGGGACATCGCTCAGTGCCCAGCCCCTGTCCCTGTGCTGTCACCCTGGCTGCAGGTGGGACCCCCCTGTGTGCAGGGCCAGCTCCCGCCCCCCAGGCACAGACAGGGACAC
This sequence comes from Pseudorectes ferrugineus, assembly GCA_008033365.1. Lineage (NCBI taxonomy): Eukaryota > Metazoa > Chordata > Aves > Passeriformes > Pseudorectes > Pseudorectes ferrugineus. The sequence goes on from QWTY01098841.1 coordinate 14,701, forward strand.
AACACTCAATTCACACATAATTTATTAGTGACAAAGGGGCTGTCTCCAGGCACGAGGGATGTCACCAAGGTGGGGGGATGACACTGTGTCACTGGGATGGGGAGGCAGTGGGGAAGGGGGGTTTGAACAACACGGTGTGACCCGCTGTGGGGACAGGGTGTCCTTGTGTGCTGCCATGTTGCGAAGGACACACGAAGTGTCCTCATGTACGTGCGGGGACTCACAGGGTCCAGGTCTGTCCCCAGAGGTGTAACAGGCCCCACGTGTGGCACGTCCCCGTCCCTCATCCTACCCGCGCTCGCAGATGAGCTCGACGACACTGTGCTCCATGGGGACGGGGTCCAGGCAGCGGTGGGCGGCGCTGGCGGCCACCTCGTCCAGCAGCCCCTGCACCACGCGCTCGTCGGAGGCAAAGCGCCACAGGTAGAGCTGCAGGTAGTGCCCGTCCACCTGCACCTGCTGCAGCCCGAAGCGCCCCAGCGTGCGCAGCCGCACGCACTCCAGCAGCGTCTTCAGGCTGATCTTGATGATCCCCGTCAGCACCGACACCTGTGGGAGAGGACAGCGGGGACACGTGGCACGCGGGCACAGGGATGGTGTCCACACGGGATGTGGGGGCCCTCATCCTGGCTGCCACTCCCCAGGAACTCCTGAGCATGGGGACATGTGGCACACGGACACCCTTGGCCGGGTCGCTAAACAGATCCCCTCCTTCCCCCAGAGTCCTGATACCTAGGACAGGGGACACCAGGGACCCCCTGAGCCCTGGCACCAGGGACATGTGGCAGTGGGAAGGTGGGCAGTCTGGGGCCTCTAGGGATGTTTAGGGACATGGTGGTGTCCCCATGACCTCACCTTGTTGAACTCAACAGGGCTGAAGATGTCGATGCGCTCCGAGAAAAGCTTCTGGATGTTGCTGAGCAGGTGGGTGTCCATGGGGGCACTGAGGACACGGACACAGGGACAGTCAGGGACTTGACAGAGCCAGGGATGTGGGGACACAGGGAACATTAGGGACCATGGAGAGGGTCAGAGGATGCAGGGATGGTTTGGGGACAGAAAGGCAGGGAAATGTGAGGATGGTCGCAGGACATGGAGGGATGAGACAACTGAGGGACACAAGGGCCATGGGGATCACCAGGGGATTCTGGGACAGTTGTAAGGAACACAGGGATGGCTGGGACAAACAGGGATCATCATTAGGACAGTTTGGGGATGTGGGGACAGCTAAGGGCTGTCAAGATAGTGGGAGGATATTGGGACAATCTGGGATCATAAAGAGGATGACGGGGAAGATGCAAGAAATACTGCAGGAGTGACAGGGAGCCCAGGGGTGCCGGGGTGGCCCAGGCAGTGACACAGGGAGCCCAGGGGTGCCAGGGTGACCCGGGGGTGGCGGGGCTGACCTGGGGGTGTAGCTGGGGGCGTAGCGGCCGGGCGCCCGCGAGCTGCTGTAGACGGAGAAGGCGCGTCGGCTGGAATCGCTGCTCTGCGCCCGCCTCACCCCCTCCTCGAAGAGCTGCCCCACCTGCGTGTGGCACCACACCCTCAGCACCCAAAACCCCCTCCAAGGACCCCCCAAATCACCCAGCACCCCCCAAAGTCTTTGCGACCCTCCCAAACCCTTCCGGGATCCCCAAAGGGCCACGCTGGGATCTTGGGCAAACCCCCTGGAGCCCTCCAGGGGTGTCCAGCCCCCCAGCCCCGGTGGCAGCCCCACCTGGACGTCGATGGCGGTGATGTCCTCCACCACGCGCTTCATGACGGCGCGCACGTTGCGGGGCTCGACGGTGCCCAGCCAGTCGCGCGTCTCGACGCTCTTGCGCAGCATCTGCGCCACGGCCGCGCCCTGCACCTGCACGTAGTGGTCCAGCAGCCGCTGCGCCGCCGCCCGCGCCTCCGCACACAGCGCCGGCCCCGGCGTCACTGCCGGCCCCGAGTCCTGGGGGACACGCACAGGTAGGGACCTCCCCTGCAGCGCTGTCCCTGCTGGGAATACGAGGGGCACGGGGACACGTGGGGATGCCCCCCCACCCGTGACTCCACAGCTGATGTCCTCGGGGCACAGGGACACCAGGGACAGGTGTGACACTCTGGGCCACTCTGCCTGCAGCAGCATCACTGCCCCTCTCACATGTCCTTGGGGCTTCAGGGGCTCTTGGGGCCATGCAAAACCCCCCTGATGCTCTCCTGGGGACACTGAGGATCCCCTTAGGGCCATTAGGGGCTCACCTGGGGCGGGAACTGCTCGTCGGTGAGGGTGAGGATGTAGCTGATGGTGGAGTTCTCATAGTCCAGGCAGAGGCGGGCGAGGAGCAGCAGCAGGGCCGGGGGGGCGGCGGGAGCTCCCCGCTCAGCCGGGCCGTCAGCGAAGCCACGGGCGGTGCGGCACAGCCAGCGCACGAAGGCCACCACTAGTCCCTCACGCACTGCTGTCACACAGAACTCCCCCTGTGCCACAAATGGGGGGGGTGTCACACCCCAAACCACCCTGTACGGGCTCCAAACCGCCCTGTGTGACGCCCAACCTGCCCCGTGCCACCCCCAGATTGCTCCAGTGACCCCCAAACTGCCCCCAGCCCCCTCAGCCTGTCCAGTGCCCCCCGAAGCGACCCACCCCGCCGTGCCCCACCTTGAAGTAGGGCAGGCTGGCGAAGGCGACGTCCCTGGCGGTGAAGAGCTGCACGTAGGCCAGCACGGCCTTGAGCTGGCCCAGCACGGAGGCGGCCAGCGTGGCCAGCAGGTCGGGTAGGCCAGGCCCCTCTTTGCCGGGCGGCCGGGGGGCAGCCAGCGCCTGGCGCACGTCACCCAGGCAGCCCAGGAAGAAGGTCTGCAGGGCGCGCAGGTAGCGGTCGACGCGCTCGCGGGCGGCCCGGGCCACCAGCGCGGCGGCAGCGTCGGCGCCCGCGGGCAGCAGCTCGAGCAGCGCGCGCAGCCGGCGGTGGAAGCGGTCGAGCGCCCGCACCAGCAGGGACGTGTCGCCCAGGCCGCGCTCCAGCGCCAGCCGCCGCTCCAGCAGCGCGAAGTAGCGGGCGGCCAGCGCGGCGGCGAAGGGCTCCAGGCGCCCCGTGTCCCCGCCGAACAGCGCGCGGTACGAGCCGGCCAGCTGGCACAGCGTGCCCACGAAGGCCGAGCTGCCGCGGTCCACGAAGTCCAGGATGTCGGAGGCGGGCGGTGGCGGCGTGGTGGCCGTGCCCGAGGGGTCGGCCACGGGCAGTTCGGCCTCCAGCGCCGCCAGCTCGGCCTCCAGGCGCGCGCCCGCCTGGCTCAGGAACTCCTCGCTCAGCTCCTCGGCCGGCTCCTCCAGCTGCAGCAGCATCTCCACGCACTCGGTGAGTTCCTTGGGGTCCAGCGTCTCCTCCCTGGTGGGTGGCAGGGTCCGGGGTTAATGGTGGCACGGCAGAAAACAGGGAATAAGCAATAGAAGTCATCAGCAGGCCCCAGGGTGAACA
>QWTY01098860.1:0-10074 GCA_008033365.1 Pseudorectes ferrugineus
TCCATCCATCCTCCCTGGCACGGTGTCTCCCCTCCCGGGGTACCCGCTCAGGTGAGCACACACCTGTCCCCAGGCAAACCCCAGGGCTCCTGCTGTGCTCGCGGTGGCAGCACCGGTGCCACGACCTCCTGGGGTGCAGCAGCACTGGAGCCAGGCTGGAGCACAATTAACCCCCCCTCACCTATCTGCCCGTTGTAGCAGCCTCCCAGCACGTGATGCCAGTCCTTGGAATTGTATTCCAGGGTCACCAAAGGGGACGAGGGCTTCAGAGTGAGCTCTGGGCTGTAGGGTTTTTCTGCCAAGGAGGGATGAGTGAAGAGCAAAGGGTGAAGGCAGCCCTCCCAAAAAGCAGCCCCCAGCCCATTTCCTGCTACAGCCGTGCCGGATGAGGTGCCGATGTCACTGGGAGCTGGCCTGGGGACAGACCCCCGGTACACAAATCTGCATTCCCACCCCTTTCTCTTTGTCCTTTTCACTCCAAAATACATCCGGTGTGAGCCAGGCTTGGACAGATCAGGCCAAGTCTCACCCCGGGCTCCTGCTGCCTCTTTCTTCCTTCACTGCCAACTGAACCACATCAAGAACCTCATCTGAGGCTCCAGGCTCTGCTGCCTGTCACGGCTCTGGAGCCGTGGAATGGGATTTTAGTGGTTATTTCCCACCTTCCAGCTCCCATTTCTCCCTGTTTCTGCACCGCTGTGTGGGCAAAGCAGGAGCCTCCCCCAGCGACCCTCCCTTGGGTGCTGCGGGGCCTCATCCTGCTCCCCGGGACACAAAGTGCTTCCCTTATGGACTGCTGGGTTTGCTCTTCCCCTTACCCAGGTCCCAGATGTAGGAATCAAAGCTCATGTCTCTCCTGCTGTCCTGGAAGTCCAGGCTGCAGTAAGCCACGGCCACGGCCCTGTTGGCGTCGGGGTGCCAGGAGATGTGCGTGGCCATCCTCTTGGTCATGTTGGGGTCCCTTTGGGGTGACAGATCAGCCAAGACAGGTCAGGTTGCAAATCCCTGGGATGAACGTCTCCCAAAGGGAATTGTGGGAATCACAATGAAACCAATCTGCAGCCCTCGAGCCTTGAGTGCAGGAAATGATTCTCCTGGAGGTCGGGCAGGGGGAGAAGAGTTGATGATTTCATCGTCTTTCCAGTCATACCTTTCTAAAAATCCAATTATCTTACTGGATCTGACTCCGAAACACCCCTCATGTGGAAATTAACCTTTGAGGCACCAAAAATGAGAAGGAAAATCCAAAAGCACCATCAGGAGATGCTCAGAGCTGGGTCTGACCCTGGTTCCCATCCCCAAATCACCAGGGCAGGGTGAGGGGCAGGGATGGAGTGATGGAGCAGGGAGGGTCCAGCAGGTCTCTCCACCCACAAACTACACCAGGACCATCCCAAACCCACTGGAATTTACCTCCTAAAGCTTTTCCACCTCCTGTGAAGGTGGTTTGACCCTGCTGCGGCTCTGGCGAGCCCCCCCAGCTATGCTACCTGATGACAGTGATGGTTTTGGCTGAGGGCTGCTCCTCTTCCTCCTCTTCCTCCTCTTCCTCCTCAAAATATTCCTCGTAGATGTCGATGGTGTTGTTCTGCCTGATGCAGTGCTCCACCAGCTGCAGGGACAGCATGGCCGTGTCTCTGGGGGGCTCTGGGGGGCTCAGAGGGCTTGGGGGGGATCAGGGCAGGGTCTTACAGAGCCGAGGCGCTGGACACTCCTGGTGTAGGCATCTTCCCTCTCCACCTCCTCCCGGTAGCGGGAGGTCAGCTCCGAGTTCTTGGGGTCGACGTGCTGGGGCCACCCCCCCTCCACATGGTTCACACCCTTGATGGCCACCTGCGCCCGCTCCGTGTTCACCTGGGCAGGGGGACGCGGACGGGTCAGAGGCCCTGAGCCCAAAAGGTGCCTGGCACACCTTGTCCCCTCGGGCCAGCTGCCCTCCGTGAGGCTGACACCCGCGATGTCCCCTCCACCTGCTCCGTGTTCACTTGGGGACGGGGTGTCCCCGTACCTCGTGCACGGCCATGACAGGACCCTCCTGAAAAGCAAAGTCCACGGGGTCCTGCGGGATGAAGTCATCGGCCAGGCTGGGGTCCGGCGGGATGTCCACGGTCACCTCAGCCAGATAGTCCGAGAAGCTGCAGGGCCGCCCGAACTCGCTGCGCTTCCGCACGAACTCCAGCTTGATCTCCATGGTGGGAGGGAATGGAAAGGAGTGGGGGGCCTGGGGATGGAGGGTCCTCAAAGGGAGCCCCAAAAAGGAGTGGAGGCCTCAGGGATGGAGAGCTCCAATGGGGATGGAGGGCCCCGGGGACCCCTAAAAGGAAACAGGGGCCTCAGGGAAGAAGAGAGAGTTCTGAAAGAGAGTGGGAGCCTCTGAGAGAATCCCAAAAGGGAGTGGGGTTCTCAGGGATGGAGAGATGGTCCTGGAAGGGAGCAGGGATCTCAGGGAGCTCCAAGAAGGAGCAAGGGTTTCAGGGATGAAGGGCCCCAAAAAAGGAATGGGAGCCTCAGGGAGACCCAAATGTGAACAGAGACCCTGGGTGGGGAGGGAGGATGCTGAAAAAGTCTGAGAACCTCGGGGAACCCCAAAAGGGAATGGGGTCTCGGATGGAGGGCCCCAAAGGGGAGTGGGGGCCTTTGGGAGCCCCAGAAGACAGTGTGGGCCTCGGGAATGTCCCAAAAGGGAACAAGAACCTCAGGGAGCCCCAGAAGGTCCCAAAGGGAACGGGAACCTCGGCAAAGCCCAAATGTGAGCAGGGATCCTGTCGAGCGAGGACCCTGAGAGGGCCTCAAAAGGCAGCGGGAGCCTCAGGGAGCCCCAAAACGGAGCTGAGCCGCAGGGACAGAGTGATGAAACACCCAGGGTGACAAAGAACCCCGCGGACTTCCCGGGACCCCGGTGGGGCCTGGTCCCGTCCCGCTCCCGGTAGGGCCTGACCGGGGACGCGTCTCCGTTGCCAGGCAACGGCTTGACCTCCCCGCCCACGTGACACCGGCGCCGCCGTCACGTGACACAACCCAGTGCCGCCCTCCCAGCAATGGCGGCGCGCGCGACGTCACGTGACGGCCGCCATGTTGGGAAGGTCGACTCAAAGGTGCCCCAAACACCGATTATCCCCCCCAAAAAAACTCGCACGGGAGAGATTAATTTAGTCCAAGTGTTTATTATCTTTTCCCCCCAAAAGGGCACATACAAATCCAGCCGGACTCCAGCTCCCAGCCAGAGTCCTTCGGTTAGTTCACATGCGGTTACAACAGCTCTTCTACCAGTACCGTTACATGGAAACGTTAAAAGCCAAAAAAATAAAAAAAAAATCCCTCGGGATTTTCCCAAGGGGAGGGATGCTAGTCACGGGGAATGTGGAGAGGGGGAGTCAGGGGGATGTCCTGGCCCTGGGTGGGAGGTCACCCACTGCCCTGTCCGGACCCTTTGGGGGTCTGGATGGGATGGGGCGGGGGTCCATCCCTGCTCCAGGGGGAAGGGGCCTTTCCTGGGGATCCCTGTGCCAAAGGGCAGCCCCAAAGGGCCAAGTTCAGCTCACACTGGTCTCCCAGCTCCTCAGCCTGGAGCCCTGGCAATGCTGGATGAGCCTCCCAGGGTGGCAGGCCCACGTTGTCCCTTCCCAGGCACCTCACCCACCCCAGGGATGCCCCAGTAGTTCCTGTCCGTCTCCCAGGGGATTTGTGACCACTCCAGGGCTGCAGGAGGAGGGGAGCCTGCCCCAGCCCACACCTGCCCTGGGGAGCCAAAAAGAGCCTAAACCCACCCAAAAACCTGCTACCAACCCCACTGCAGCGGCCCCTCTCTGGAACAGAGCCAGCGCCTCCCACAGCTCCCAAATCCCGGGGGCAAAGCAAAGGAAAACCAGCAAGGCCAAAACATCCGATATTCCTCAGCCTGGGAACGCTCCGGCCGGGGGGCAGCGCAGCGAGGGGGGCACGGGGAGTTGGGACAGCCAGGAAGGGGCGGCGGGAAGGGGTTGGGATCACTAGTGGTTGGTGCTGCATTGCTACGGGAGCCCCTGCCCGGACCTGGAGGCGGCGTGTCCCGGGATTTGTGCTCCAGAACATTCCTGAGCTGGCGCAGGGACAGGAGAAGACATCGGAGACCCCTCTGTGCTCCTCGGACCCCGTAAGGCAGCGGGATTTGGGTCCGGGGGGCTGCCGAGGGGAGGAGGGGGTGCTGGGGGGCTCCAGGCTCGTCCTCCAGCCCCCGCCGCGTCTCCTACCGCATGTTCTCCAGGGGTCTTTGGTTTCCCGAGCGGGATCTCCTCCTAGGCCGGGAAGTCGCCGCGGTGCCGGACGTGCTCATCGGTGACCGCCAGGTACGTGGCTCTCATGCTCGGGGAGTACTGGGGACACACACACGGGGTCAGCACCCCAAAACTCCCCACCCAGCCCCTGCGCCGCCCCAAAGGTGCCCAGGATTGTTCCCATGTGGATTAATCCCAAAATAATCTGCCAGGTGGGCATGGAAAGGGTCAGACCCTGCTCTGAGCCTCTCTGAGGGCTGGGGGAGACAAGACCCCCCCCAAGCCAAGACCCTTCAAGCTCATCCAGCTCTGCTTTGTCCCTTCCCAGGTTCATCCTCCACCTTCCCAGCTTCAGCCCAGCGGCAAATTCATCCCAAATCTGCCTGTGGCGCTGTGTCCGTGGGATACCAGTGAGCCCGAGCCTCCAGCCCCCCAGGATCACATTCCTCCAGGATTTCACAGCAGGGAGGATCACCCCGGCCAGGCATTAAGGAAGATTATTCCGAGTTTGTTATTCTGGACTCGGAAAATCTTTCCTCAGGGATCTGAATCCTGGGTAAATTAGACTATTCATGGCTGGGAGAAGCGCTCCAATTAATCCCCCCACTCGTGTCCCCCCTCCTTGCCAGCTGCCAGGTCTGCGAGATGGGATCCAAGCTTCCACCTGATGGAAAAAATCATCCCTGGAGGAGGGGGGCACAGGATTCCTGCCATGGCAGCATTCTCGGAGCTGTATCCCGACTGGGAGGGGTTTCACTGCTCCAGGGATGGAGATGGGGACCAGCATCCCAACATGTGGGAGCTGAAAATCCTCCTGGAATGTGGCTGGGCACAAAATGTGCCCCTTTGTCCCCCCTCCCTGAGCTCTCTGCGTCCCAAAAGCCAAGCAGGAAAAGGGGATGGAGGGAGGAATGGAAGGGTGGGGAGGAGGGCACAACCCGGCTGCTGCCCCGGGATAAGGAGGGAGAAGGAAGGGGCTGAACTTACTCTTGATGGGCAACTTAGCTCCAAAATAATGGATGCAAAAAATTAAAAGAAATCACAAAAAAATAAAAGAAAGAAAAAAAAAAAAAAGACAAAAAGAAAAGAAAAAAAAGACAAAAAAAAGACAAGGAATAAAAAATAAAGCAGCAATACCAGACGGGGCAGGATTAACGAGCAGGGAAATGGGAACGTGAAGGGAGAGACTGCGGGGAGCGTCCTCTGAGAGCCAGGATGGAATGGAAACACAGGGAAGGGAGGGAGGAGAGGGTTATTTCGGTGTCCCCCAGCATGTGGCTGAGCCCCCTCCCCGTGGGTGGCCGGGAATTGGGTTAGAGCCGGGCAGGGGGAGCCACGTCCTCCGCAAGGGCAGGAGGGACCAGGATCGCCCATCCCTGTCCCACCCCGGCGAGCAGCTCTCGGTGACCCAGAGTGACCCCCAAGGTGACCCCCCCGGGCTGTCACAAGGATTTGGCCTCGGTCACCCACCGTACCGTGGGGGGAGGAGACCCTCTGCCGATGAGGGGCACGTTCTCGTAGCGGGGGTTCCCTCCGAAGAGCGCGGCCTGGTTCCTGGGGGGCACAGCGAGACCCCCGTCAGCCCCTGCCCCGACACCCCCGTCACGCCCTGTCCCCAGCACAGCTCCCTCCCCGTGGGGGGGTCTCACATGTACTCGGAGACGGGGGCGTTGGACACGGTCTGTGCCGGGGGGTGGAGGCTGCTCTGGCTGCCCAGGCTGCTGCTGTAGCTGCAGAAGCTGCGCAGCTGCCCCCGGGGCGGGCGGTGCGTGGCGATGCGCCGGGCCTGCGGGTTGAAGGGGTCCTCCTCGTCCATGTCATCGTAGTCCCGGTCCCTGCGGGGACAAGGTGCTGGCACTCACGCCCTGGGACCCAAAGCGGGGGTCTCCGTGCCCAGACAGGGTCTGCCCATGGCGCTGTGCCCACGGTGAGGGCAGGGGGCTGGGGCGGGGGTCTCTGGGCACACCCACCGCCCAGCCAGCTGCTTCCAGGCGCGCGGGACCGCGCAGATCACGGTGGAGAAGGCGGCGGCCGCCAGCAGGGAGAAGAGCCCGAGGTAGAGCAGCCCCTCCACGCCGTCGTAGCAGACCCCGATGAGGCCATCCAGGTAATCCTGGCGGGACACAGGCAGGGCAGCGCTCGTGGCACTGCAGGGGGACCCCAGAGCTGGTCCCCAGTCAGCCCCCCTCACCTTGTGCAGCCCCCGGCAGTCCAGCAGGGCTGTCAGCTGGTGCAGGCTGGTCTCTGAGGAGTTGAGGAGCTGCTGGACCCCTAGCAGGTCTTTCTGTGGGAAAAGGGGGGTCAGGCAGCTCTGGGGAGCAGAAGGAGGGATGGGGACCCCCTGCTCCTCCCTGCTGTACCTTGGCTGTCGGGAAGAGGGGCAGCGCATACTGGATCAGCCCCTGGATCTGGATCTGCATGGTGGTCAGCGAGCGCTGGAACACGGTGAGAGCCTGCAGGGGGGAGTGGGGGACAGTCACAGACCCCCCCCAGCCCCAGGCAGCACCAAGGGGGGTGCCCATCCCCCCGTACCTGCTGGAAGGGGCTGCTCAGGCTCTGGTCACAGTACAGGTAATAATGAACGACCTCTGCAGAGAGAACAGGAGCATCAGCAGGAGCATCCCGGGGCACAGGGAGGGACATTGTGGGGGGGACAGTGGCAGCGGGGGCCATGGACCCCTGGGGGGTCTGGGGGTCCTGCCTGAGCTCGCCTCCACCTCACAGCCAGCTCTCACCTGCGCTGATCTCATCGTCCGTCTGGTTCATGATGAACTTGTTCGGGGCCACGCAGAAGTCGCTGGTGCCCTGTGGGGACAGAGGGACATCACCGGTGCCCACAGTGCTCGGCACAGCCCCCAGCGGCCCTTCTCTCCCCTCCTGCCCACTCACCACCGCGGCCGCCGTGTCCACGGCCATGGAGGCCCAGCTGAGGACGAGCATGAGCAGCCCACAGCACAGCATCCTGCGGGGAGAGCGGGGAGCACCAGTGGGGAGCGTGGCCGGGGGTCCCCATGAGCCCCCCGAGGCCGTCCCCAGGGTACTCACGTGACCAGGAGGCAGCGAGAGTGCTTGGCCAGCCCCAGGCAGGCCAGCAGGCAGACGGTGAGGACGAGGATGAAGAAGAGCAGGTAAGCCAACCACCTGGGCGCAGAGGAAGGCTCTGTCACACACGGCCACCTCCCCACCCCGCCGGGACACGCGGCCCCGCTCTCCGGGCACGCTCGAGCTCACCGGTAATACTCGACGTAGGCGACCTGTCCCGACAGCTCGGTGAGGTCAGCACTGACGCCCCGCCAGGCCGGCAGCCCCTGCAGCTGCAGGACGATGCTGCCGGCCAGCTGCTGAGTGAACTTGAGGGTCTGCACGTAATCCCCCCGCGAGGCCAGGAGCTCGTTCAGCCGCGCCAGGTGCTGCTCCAGCCCTCCCTGCATCTGCAGCGTGGTGCTGGCAACCTGCGGCCACCGGGATGGTCAGTCCCTGGGATGGTCAGCCCCCAGGATGGTCAGCCCACCGGGATGGTCAGCCCCCAGGATGGTCAGCCCCCCAGGATGGTCAGCACCCACCAGCCTGGCAGAGCCACGTGCCCCATCCCTGGAATGCTCTTCCTCCAGGAGAGCAGCCCCACCCCAATCCGCTGTGCCCAAGCTGGATCCATCTTTCAGAACAGCCCCGCCACAGCCCCCCCGGCCCTGCTGGGCCACAAAGGTCCCATTCTGTGGGGTGACGTCACCCTCCCGCGCTCGGCACGGCGCAGCCACCCCGGGGGCTCGGCCGGAGCAGCCGGACGTCCCTCCCTGGTGCTTTAACCAAACCCAGAAGGGGCGATTGATGCACCCTGGGGGACACGGAGGGGCTGTGGCCCTACCAGGGAGTCGATGCCAGTGAGGGTCTGGTTGGCGTGGTCCAGGGCGTAGAGCAGCTGGAAAACCCCGTCGTTGGTCTCGCTGTTCCCGTAGAAGCCGACGCCAACGGCCGCACTGTGGGCAGAGAGGGGACCCTGGTGAGAGGGGAGGGACACGCTCGCCCTGCGACCCCGGCTGGACAGGGGACACTCCCCAGAGCATCCTGGTTTGGGGGACAGCCCACCAATGGCAGGGCGAAGACAAAGAGTGGGACAGGGACAGCACCGTGACGGGAACCTGCTCCTGCTGGTGACAGGGGCCTGGGGACAGCCGGAGCTGCTCCGTGGGCATGGTGGGTCAGAAGCTCCTCCTGCCAAACCCTGAGAGATTGAGGGCGGAGGGGCTGGGCCAAGCAGATTAGGGGAATCTGCTGAAGCGCCGTGGCTCCCGATTAAACCTTCGGCTGGGAGCTGAAGCAGCTCCGGCCCTGTGGCGAGCTCCCCGCAGCCGCTGCTCCCCACGGAGCCGGGATGGAGCTCGGAGCTGGCTCCAAGGAGGGAGGTGCCCGTGGTGTCCTGGCCGGGCACGTGCCCACACGTGGCCGGTGCACACCAAACCCCGGTACAACCACAGACACCGGCCTGCTAATGGCCACCGTTAGCCTTTGAATGGCCACCAACAGGCTCCTGGGGGGGTTCAAAGCCCCCGGGAGCTGCAGCGTGACCCCCTGCCGTGGTGGGGGGGCTGGGGGGAGCACGCTGAGCTCATTAGAGCCGTTTCCCATCTCCCTGTTTCCCTGCTCCGTGCGAGGCTTGCAGGCAGCCATCTCGCTCCGCCCCGGCAAAGCAGCCCCTTTGTCTGGAGCGAGGGTCGTGGCCAGGCTGCCAGAGGGGCCCGTGGCCCACCCTGTTCCCCCCCAGGCCAGCAATGCCGGGGAACACTCGGGGTGGCTGCCTGGGGGTCCTCCCAGCACGGCTGTCCCGAACCGAGGTGGGCTTACAAAGCCCGCAGAGCGGTGCCGGGTGAAGAAGCGTCCCCTTGTCTAATTGTTGTGGCTGCAATTAAGGTCGGGCACAAGGGACCTGCCAGCTGGGTCACGCTGCCGCCCGCCATCTGCTCTGGGCTGGGATTAGCGACCGGCCCCGCTCCCGCCCGGGATTAGCCGGGAAGGCGGCACAGCCGTGACGGGGACGGGGACGGGGCTGGCCCGCAGCTGGTCCCTGGGGCTGCCCCAGCAGCTGCACGGGAGGAGGCAGGGATGGAGCACATTTAATTGCACAGATCTAATTAAAGCGACTCGTGGCTGGAGCGCAGAGTCCCCTCGGTGACAGGGGGACAGCACCAGGTCCCTGTCCCCGTCCTCACCAGCAGATGAGCCCGGCGGTGACGGCCATCCAGGTCACACAGCACGAGTGCGGCCACTTGGTCTCGGGGTCCTGGTCCCTCTTGCAGCAGCACAGGCAGATCAGGTACACGGTGAGGAAGAGGAGGTTGAGGCCGAGGCACACGGCGGCCACCAAGCCCAGGAAAAGCAGCGACTGGGAAGGAGAGAGGGGACAGTCAGCAGCCGTGCCCGTGACCCGCTCGTGTGGCCGGGATGCGGCCGCGTTCAGCGCCCCACGGGACTGTCACGTGGGGAAGAGGAAGCGTCCCTGTCCCCATCCCTGTCCCCATCCCCGTCCCCATCCCCACGCAGGGCCCCCAAGCCGCGGTCGCCGAGCCGGGGGTGCAGCCGCCCCTTGCCGGTATGTTGGGGCACCGGGACACCGGCGCTGCCCCCCCTCCCCATTTGGGGGTCACGGCGGGCCGTGCCCCGGGATGCCGGGGGGCCGCGGCGGGTCCGGGAGCGCGGGGCAGAGGCTCAGGAGGAGCAAAGGAAGCGGCGAGCCCGGGAGGGGAGCGGCGGGGCCGGGGGGGCCGGTGCCGGCTGGGCCGGGGGGGCCGGGCGATGAAAGGCGCTTTGTGCGCCGTGAGATCAG
>QWTY01098892.1:0-13124 GCA_008033365.1 Pseudorectes ferrugineus
CCCCGTCCAACCTGGCCTTGGACACTTCCAGGGATGGGACAGCCACAGCTTCTCTGGGCACCCTGTGCCAGGGCCTCCCCACCCTCACAGGGAAAAATTTCTTCCTCATATCCAGTCTAAATCTACGCCTTTCAGCTTAAAACCTCTTGTAACTGATCCTATTCTTTAGCTCTTCTCCTGCAGCAGCACTTGCAGCATCCCTCTTGTTCCCACCTTCCTGTGAAGAGCAGAGGGAGCTCGTGCAGGTGCCTTTGCAGGTTCCTCATCCCACGGGGCAGAGAGGAGCTGCCAGGGCTGCTCCCAAACCGCGAACACCCCCCTGCCCCCTGACAGCCTCGGGTGTGGGGTTGTGGCTCCTGCTTCTCTTCTGAAGTAGGGACTGTGCTGAGGGTGATGCTTTGCCGGGCGTCCATGGCCGCATCTCTCCCGTGTCGTGCAGGATCCCTTGGAGTTGATCTCTGCAGCCCGGCGGTTCCTGCTGGGAGCCATCCCACACTGCCCTGCCCAGAGCTTTGGGAACATACAGCTGGTACGTGCAGGTGTTCTCCCTTTTCTCCCAGCTTGTGAGCTGGGAGTGCTGCTGCTGCTGCTCCCTCGGGCACTGATCCCGTACCTGTGCCAAGCTCCGTGCTTCCCAACCCACCGGGGGATGCTCCGTGCTTCTCTAACTCACCTGGGAGCAGGGGGACACCTGGTGCTCAGCCGGTGCCATGGCCACATCCTCCACCGTTCCCAGCCCATCAAACCCTGCCCTCGTGTGGTCATTCCCGCTTGGTCTGAGGGAAGGGTCAGGCACAGCCAAGGGCACGAATGGAAGTTTCTCCCTCCTCTGCCTGTGCTTGGCTGAGAGGCAGCAAAACCCTCCGGCATAGCTTCAACTGGTATGAGCAGATCTAAACTGGCTTCCTGCCCTCTCCCCAGCTCCTGAGAACCTGTGAAGAACTTGATCCAGAGCTGGGAGCCACCCTCCTGCACTCCTCACGGCCTGCTGTGGACATGGGGCTGGAGGAAGAGCTGGAACTGTTCTGAGGAATGGACCCAGCCCAACACCTCAGTTACACCTAACACAAGGAGCCACCTTTCTCACCTGGGCCTTTTTTTTCAAATTACTTTGTAAATAATTTATTACAAGCATAACCATGAAGCTCTTGTTACAATAAAAAGTAGGTTACAAATTTTCAGTCTAGACTTGCTTTGGGAATCATAATTATGTTTGTTTCTTTTTTTTTTTTTCCTTTTTTCCAAAACAAAATGTCTCCTTAAAGTTGTCCCACTGTCCTCTGTCCCCTCCGAGCCCCCGAGGGCACCTCTGTGCAGGCAGGGAACAGTTGTGGCCAACTTGGTTTCTACAACGTGTGCGTGGGGCTAGGGACACGAAGGGGTGCTGCCAACGTCCCCTCCCCTGGGATTAGACACTCTTAGTACAACACTGCTGAATCAAACGTGAGCATGGAGATCACTGCATGAGAACAAGCCTTTTCTGAGCAAGCTGAAGCTAATTCCACTGAGTTCTTTGGGACACTAAAACGTAGATTAAAAATCTCCACTGCCGTACGGCTTCTACGGGGCTGGGCTGGGAACGCGGCCCCGGCCCCTCAGGTGGGCTCGGGCTGTGCAGTCACTTCTGGCTTCACTGCCTGGCCTTCCGCAGTCCCTGAAGTAGTGAGGAGGAGGATGGGCTCTGGCTCCAGCGGCTTGGCTTTGTCCTGAGTCTGGGTCAGAGGGTGCACCATGGACATGTGGACGTTGAGGTTATGGGCCTTCTCGAAGCGCTTCCCGCACTGGTCGCAGGCGAACTCCAGCTCCGCCTCGGCTTTGTGTTTGGTCATGTGGTACTTGAGGGACGCGCGCTGGCGGCACTGGAACCCACAGATCTCACACCTGCCAAAGGCAAAGGGGGCTCAGTGCCAGCCTGGTGCTGCCTCACTCAGCGGGGGAGAGTGCTGGGGCTGCAGCAGTTGTTGGGCATGGACATTTCATTGGATCACAGGATCCTGCAACGCTTTGGGTTGGAAGGGACTTTAAAGCTCATCCCATCCCACCCCCTGCCATGGGCAGGGACACCTTCCACTAGCCCAGGCTGCTCCAACCCCCATCCAACTTGGCCTTGGACATTTCCAGGAATGGGGAGTCTGCACCCTGTGCCAGGGCCTCATCATCCTCACAGGACAGAGTATCTTTCCAATATCCCATCTATCCCTGCCCTCTGGCAGTGGGAAGCCATTCCCCCTTGTCCTGTTACTCCAGGACCTTGTCCCAAGCCCCTCTCCAGCTCTCTGGGCTCCGCTTTAGGCACTAGAAGGGGCTCTAAGGTCTCCCTGGAATCTTCTCCAGGCTGAACATGCCCAGCACTCTCCTCATAGCAGAGGTGCTCCATGACCCTCTCCTCATTCATTCCGTTTAAAGTGATCCAGCCAGGATGCTGCCAGCTCCAGGCAGGGTTTGTATCCCAGAATTACTGTGCCAGGGTCAGTGACTGATCCCTTTGATGCCTGTTGGAGTCACTTACTGCAGGGGCTTCGCTCCCGAGTGCCGCATCTGATGGACCGAGAGGTGTTTGCGTTGCTTGAAGGTCTGCCCACACTCATCACAGATATAGTTCCGTACCTCTGCCACGGGCAACAGGAGAGAATCACGCATTCTGCTGAATTCCTGGAATGTGCCCTGCACACGCAGCTGCCCACGCTCCCTGCGGGAGTCTGAACCCCTCCCCTGCCTCACGTCCCCCACATGATGGCTTGTTCCATTCACAGGCACACAGGGAGGCCCACCCCCCTCCCATTGCCTCAGCACCTCCAAACGTGGTGCCACGAGGTGCTGGGTGTCTGTGACCTGTCACCTGCTGGCACACACCTGTGTGGATGAGCTTGACGTGCCGCTGTAGGTACCGGTCGATCATGAACACCTTGTTGCAGCCAGGGTGAGGGCAGGGCCTCTCCCGCACCTCCTCGTGGTGCTCTTTGATGTGCTTCTGCAAAGCAAGGACAGAGCTTCTGACAGGGAAAAAACTGGATCCCCAAACACCGAGACCACCACGTGAAAAACCAGGATTTGCATCCCAATCTACCCCTGGCAGCAGGGGCATTAGCTGGACACAGCGGAGCCTGTTCCATGGGCAGTGAGCCAGTGGCAGGCTTCCAGGACAGGAGGAACAGGGAGAGCCAAAGCAGATTGGAAAGGGCCAGGACTCCTAGCAGGTTGCTTTTAGTGGCTCACTGCCTCCTGCAGAGCAGGGTGGGGAATTAAACCCATCAGGGATCCTCTGCTCACATGGAAGTGGCTCCAGAGTACTGCCAGGAGCAGAGTCTGAGCTCACCTTCATGCCGTCGGCCCCTCTGTAGACAGCAGTGCAGCCCTGGTAAGGACACTTGTAGATGGTGGGCAGCTCCTCCCTGCAAGCAGAGGTGTGTGAGGTGTTGTGGGCATGGGGCTGTGGCCCAGCCCAGCCCTGCCAGACCCGCCTTACCGTTCACATTTGATTTTTTTTTTCCAGCCTGGCTTAGGCCCCGGCTTCTTCCTTATTTTGGGCTCTTCCGCCTTCTTTGCTTCTTTACTGTCGCTTTTCTTGCCAGAAACCCTCCAAGAAAGAACCAGGACAGTGGTTTAAGACTTGATCTTGGTTTTAGACCCACCTAAGTGTCCCCAGTAGTTAGAGCTGACTGTGACCTGGCAGAGCAGGAGCACACACAGCGCTAGGTACATGAGCTGGGCTGTGGCTGTGCCAGGCTGGGGACGAGGGATGTGGCCCAGCTTTAACCCAGTGGGGAGCTTGGAGGCACCTCCGTGACCCCCCAGGCAGGAATGTGTAGGGAACAGAGCCATAAGGAAAGACATGCTGACCCCATGGCGGTGGGCACCAGCCCCCCACCCACCCCGAGAGCCCCTTACTTCTTCTCGGGGTAAGGCTCAAAGGAGTCATCTGAAGATTGCACGTTTCTCTTCTCGCTTTCATCATCGCTCAAGAAGTCCCTGAGAGAGAGAAGTTGCCCTTTACCAACATGACCTCGGGCTGACCCTCGGCACCAGCAGTTCCCCATTCCCAGCACGTCCATCTCCCCCACGGCACAGCACGGCGGCCGCTCCACGTGTTCTCCTCCCCGTCCTCTCCCCGAGCAAACACAGCGCCGGTGAATGCAGCAAAGACCCAAACCAGGTCCTTTTAGGGCTAAATCTCTGCAAGAATAATCAAACCACTGTCAGGAGAACAAAAAAACGGCTGTTACTGAAAGGATCTATTCATGGGTGAGGGATGTGGCTGCCGCTTCCTCTACTGGGAAAAGGAATTTTGTGGAGCAAGAATGTCACATAATTGTCTGGCGCAGGTTAATGAAGCTGTGGGTCATTCTGTATTCCCTTAAATGTAACAGCCACATTTGGATTTTTCTTTTTCCTCCTTTTAGGCCTTAAGCCATACAAGAAGCAATTAATTCCTGAAGACAGGAAATATGCAATAAATTGCTGCGGCCCTTTTAATGTGACAGCTGACGGGCTCAGCTGACACTGGAGTCACTCGGCACTTGGCCCTTTAGACTCGGAACGCCTGCATTCGTGTATTTACAGCCCCATTCCAAACACCTGTGTTGGACTGAGCCAAATCCTCGCTCACAACGGACTGTGGAGCTGCCAGGTCCCTCCCGCTCCCACTTCCCAGTTAATGGCTCTCCCCGGGAGCAAACGGGGTGGTTTCTCCTCGTGCCACCCCGTGCCTGCATTCCCGCTCCCTCTGCTCTCCCGCAGCCCCAGCCGCGGAGGGAACTGCCCGGAGGTTGAGGGGCTGGAGCAGCATCTCCTGGCACAGCTCCTTCCGCAGCGCGGAGAGGGGACAAAACAGAGCCAGAATTGCTGGAAGCAGCCGACAAGCACAGAGCACACGTGTGTGCAAACCCCCCAGAGCAGAGGAGGGAGCTCAGAGCCTCAGTGCCATGAGCTCCATGATGGCTGTGGCAGAGCCCTCGGCACTGGTGGAGATAGAGCTCTGGGCTGGGGAGTTCACACTGGCAAAGAAGACATTAAGGCTATTTTAAACCCACTCTTCTCTCACCCCTCAGAAAGGTCACTGAACTCGTCTTTTACCCGCTCATCCGACGTTGCAGACAGAACCTGCTTCCCACTCAACTGTCCTAGGGAATGAAGGAGAACACGGTGCGTTACAAGGAAAAGCAGCAGACCCACGTTGGCCGAGGAGGAGCCGACTGCTCCGGGTGCGCTCACGTGGTCACACCGTGGGGAACACATGCTCCGTGGCAATCAATGATTGCTTAAACCAAACTGTCCCCTCTGCCCAGAAATGGCTCTCCCTGTGCTCCACCTTGACCCTGCAGCTCCCAGGAGCAGCTTTTGGTTCCTCCTGTGACACCCATAACTGAAAGACTTGTCCCCAGGCAAGTCCCAGCTGCCATTCCTGTGTCCAGCAGCGGACATCTTCCGTGGGTGCTGGAGCTAAACACAGCCCCACTTCTGGAACTCAAAATGGGTGTTAATTCCTCACTTCTGGAAGTGGCGTTTGGGGCAGTTCACCCAGCCCAAACCCACCCAGCAGTTTTCCTTTAGGGACAGAAGGGGCTCATGGGATTCAGCATCAGCTGCTGTGGAGCAGGGAAACCCAACTTCAGGGTCAAGCCGAAAGAAACATCTGGCAAACATGGTGCTGGGGAACCAGTGACCATTCTGTACCTCCGGAAGGAGCACGGCAGCAGCAGGGTCTCCCTTCTATCAGAGGGGAAACAGCACACAGGGCCAGGAGTGTGACCCCCTGTTCCCCTGTCCCTTCTGCACGGCTCAGCATCCTCCTCCCTGATAAGAGGCCAATCTCTGAGCACTTCCCAGAAGGATCTGCACCCTCCTTGAGGAACAGCGGTCTCCAAGGAGAGGGCCCAGCCCCTTGTCGTTCCTTGGGCCACCTCTCCAGCTCCCTGTCCTTCCCCTGAGGCCGGGAGGGAGATCAGGAAGCCAATCCCTTACCTGTGGCAGTGCTCAGTGGGGAGACAGGCTGCGGCAGGGCCTGTTCCCGGACGGAGGCCGCACTGTCCAGCTGCGAGGGAGACGGGTCCCTGTCCTGCGGCGGCTCGCACTCCACATTCAGTGGCACTACCGTGGTCCCTTTGTTGGCGGGCTGCTGGCAAGGAGCTGTCCTTACTGGGGCATGCTGGGCTTTGGGAGCAGGAACAGCCTCGGCACTGTCTGCCCCGGCCCCGTTGTCAGTCAAGCGCTGCTGTGCCGTGCCCTTGCTCCACTCCCGTTTGACGGACAGGGCGTTGTCGAGCAGCACCGAGCTGCAGTCCGAGTCCGTGTCCATGACGTAGTCGTGACCATCCCCGCAGCCCCAGACGGCACGGATGATGCCGCAGTACTCGGAGGAGAGCACGCTCCGCAGCCCGGGCACCGAGGCGCAGCTCCCGGCGTGTGCGTGTGTCCACGTCACCAGGCTGTGCAGGCACTGCGGGCTGGACGTGATCAGGTCGACTGGCCAGGGAGAGGCAGCACAGTCAGGCCCGGGCACGGGGGGGACACGGAGGGGACGGGGATGTGGATCTGCTCCCCCCAGGGCTGCCCCAGAAGGCAGGTGGGAGCCACCCCAAGGGGCTGCACCCAGAGGGCTGGAGCGGGGCAGCCCCAGAGCCTGCCAGGATCACAGAAACACTGAGGTTGGAAAAGACCTCTGAGATCACCGAGTCCAACCTGTGACCAAACACCTCCCTGCCAGCCAGACCAGAGCACTGAGTGTCACATCCAGTCTTTCCTTAAACACCTCCAGGGACAGTGACTCCACCACCTCCCTCCATCATTCACTTCCAATTGTCCCCAGTGCCTGACAGCAGCTGGGACAGGCCTGGCACTGCCACCCAAATCTGCTCTGCCTGCTCTTCCCACCCCCAGGTAAGCCTGTGCCTATTTGGCCCAACTCAGGAAGGTGAAGATTCTCCTGGGAAGCCAGAGGGAGGAAGGAGAACCAGAACTCTCCTGGATGCGGTCACTTCTCACCACCCATCAACCCCAGCCCTCCACTGGTGGCACGGCAGAAGGAAAAAGGGAGTGGGCACTCACCCAGGCAGGAGGCACCTCCTTCCATACCCGGCTGCGCCTGGACCCCGCTGCTCCTGCAAAAACCAGAGTGGCACAGTGGGATTTGGGGGCCATGGAGGGACCACGCAGCAACACACGGCATCGCGCTGCTCCCGGGAGGCAAGAAAGGCCACCTACTTTCCTTTGGACTTGCCGTGGCCCGTGGGCGAGGCATTCACCCTCTGGATGAAGGTCCGGAGGACGCTGCGGCACTTGTAGAACTGGGCATGGCATTTCTTGCAGACGAACTGTGGCAGCGCGGGGTCCTGCCGCACCGCCACGCCCACCAGCCGCTGGAAGTCGGCGAAGAACACCTGGTCCACGCGCCGCTGCTTCTCTGAGTTCTCCCCCAGCACGGGCACCTTCCCGAAGGCATTGCGCAGGCTCCGCGAGGAGAACTTCCCGTGGCACAGGCGGCAGTAGCCAGTGCTCAGGGCTCTGCCGATTCCTGCCGAGGAGGATCGAATGCAGCTGCTGAGGGATGGCACTGATACACCCAAAGGTGTTCCCCCTCCCTTCATCCCAGCTGCCTCCATAGCCCTGCCTTCAGCAAAGCATGGAAAATCCAGGCAGGAAAAGACCCTTCTGACACCCGCTGACCCAAAATCAGCCTTTCTGGCCCCACTGTCCCAGTGGCGGAGCCTCCTCTCTGCTGTGGTGTTCCCAGGGCCCTGCCAGTGCCATCCCTTGGTTTCAGCAGTTCTCTCCCTTCACCAGTGTTTATCTCCCAAGTATTTACAGCTGGCATTGTGTCCCTTGGCTGCCCCAGTGCTGGCTGTCCCATTCCTCAGCTCCCCAGTAGCGCCCTGGAGTGGGACAGCAGCTGGGGACGTGCAGCTCCCAACCCGGTAAAGCGGGGCAGGATGCAAAGTGTCACCCAGTTCACTGACCTGTGGCATTCCCACTCTGTGGAATAATTTCCATCCCTCCGCTGTGCCCCAGCAGTGTGAAGGGAATCCTCAGCACAGCCTCCTCCCGGCCCTGATCCAACCCGGCCGTGCTCCGAGCCCTGGGGGTCTCACCACACCCCGCGGGGGTGGTGACAGTGGTGGGACAGGGCAGCACCTGCCGGGGGAGTGTCTTGGGGGGCTGAACCCCCCGCTTGTGAGTGCCCCGCCTGCCATCCGCTGTCCCGGGGCAGCGCCGGTGTCACAGCACCCAACGGAGCCATTGGAGATCCCGCTTATCTCCTGCCCCAGCTGCAACACACCCGGATATCAGCCACCCCAAACCCCAAACCGGGATGGCGGGAGCGTCCCAGTCACCCCCAAACTCCAGATAGGATGGCGGGAGGGTCCCGCTCACCTCCAAACCCGCACCGGGATGGCGGGAGTGTCCTGACCACACTCAAACCGTGACGGAGGGAGGGTCCCGGTCACCCCCAAACCGGAGCAGGCGGCGGCCGAGCACCCCGAGATAGCGGGAGGCTCCCCCGCTCTCCCTCCCCGTGTGCCGAATTCCTCCTTACCTTGCCGTTACCGGCACCGGGATGTTCGGTGTTTCAGGGGGGAAGAAACTCCACACGAACGGGCAAATTCTGACCTGCCGCCCGCTCGGCACCGAGCCCCGAACGGGGGGTCTGACCCCGGCAGTGCGGAGGGAGCCCCGCCATACCGAGGGCTCGCCCGTACCCGGTCCTCGCAGCCCGTCCCGGTGGCGGCCGGTCCCGCCGGTGGCCCCGCAGCGGCTCGGGCCCCGGGGAAGCGGCTCCGGCCGTGCCCCCGCTCCCCCCGCCCCGGTCCCCGCGCTCGGGCCTCACCTGCCTCCGGTGCGCAGGCGGCGGCCGCGGGGGGCTCGGCGGGCTCGGTGCCGCGGGCGGCCGTGCCGGGGGTCCGGCGGGGCGCGGGGGGGGGCCGGGGGCCGCCCGGGGCCGCCAGGAACCGCCCGCGCCGATCGCGCTTCATCGTCCCCGCCGGGCCCGGCGGCTCCGCCCGCCCGCAGCGCCCCCGCCGGCCGGGGGGACCCGCCGCGCCCGGTCCGTCCCGCCGCGCTCCGGGCGGGCCCGCGGCCCCAGCGCGCCGTTCCGGGCGGCCCCGCGGCCATGGCCGCGCCGGGGGCCGGCGAGGGGCCCGCGCCGGGCCGGGGGGGCCGCGGGCTGCGGGGAGCCATGAGGGCGGCGAGCGGCGCCCTGGGCATGGACAGCGCCGGGCGGACCAGGGTGAGCGCGGGCACGGCCGGGGAGGGACCCCCGGCCTCAGCCGCATCCCCGGGACTGCACCCCCAGGGCTCCCCCCGCGCCCCCGGGCTCAACTTCCATCCCCAGGGCTGCATCCCCGGCCTCCTCCTGCATCCCTGGGCTCCTTTTGCATCCCCGGCTTCTCCTGCATCCCTGGGCTCCCCCCGCATCGCCGGGGTTCGTCCCCCGGCCTCACCCCAAGCCGCGGGGCTGCACCGCCGGTCTCATCCTGCATCCCGGGGCTCATCCGCATCCCGGGGCTTCCCCCGCATCCCTGGACTCGCGCCCCACTCCCGGGGCTGCATCCCCGGTCTGACCCAGCACCCCCGGACTACCCCCGCATCCCCGGGCTCCCCCCGTCTCCCGTTCGGACCCGGACCTGCGATCCCCCGAGGCCGTGGGGGTTCCCGAGCTCCCCCCACCCCCGGGGGTCCCTGCTCAGCCTCCCCTTTGGCAGGAGGCCTACGTGGAGTACCTGAAGAGCATCACCCTCATCGCCCAGGCCCTGCAGGAGGAGGCGGCAGGGACGGGTAAGGCAGGACCCCTTGTCCCCCCCGCGGAACCATGGGGTCGGTGGGAGTCCTGCAGTGACCTCAACACCCCCTCCCCACAGAGAACAGCGAGGGGGTCACCCCCGACACCCCAAAACTGCTGAAACTGGCAGAGCAGTGCCTGGAGAGGGTCAAATCCATCGCAGCGGCGCTGGGTGAGTGAGGGGTGGGGGTCCCGTTTTGGGGAGCTGGGTGCCCCCCAGGGCCAGGCTGGTGGTGAGGCACAGCCCACCTGTCCTGCCCCCCTCCCCAGGGAAAGCCCAGGCAAAACCGGCTGCACAGGAGCGGGGCGGGGGCCCCGCGCCCCTCCCCAGGCACCGCCGGGTCTGCTCAGACGAGGGGGGGAAGCTCTCGCCATTCCTGCCCCCGGAGATCTTCCAGAAGCTGCAGATCGCTGAGGCACAGAGCTCACGGAAGTACGGCGGGCTTGGACGTGGGAGTTGGGACATAGGGACTGGGACATGGGGCTGAGACACAGAGTGGTGGAGCGTGGAGGGCGGATGTGGACTGGGATACAGGGGCTGGGGCATGGGAGGTTCAAATACAGGGGGTGGGACATGGGGGGTTCAAACACGGGGGGTTTGGGACATGGAGTCTGGCAAGAACTGGGACACAAGGACTGGCGGTGGTCCAGGGCTGGTCATGGGGCAGGATGGGGTCCTGGCATGTGTCCTGTGCCCTGCGGCGGGTGCTGAAGCCATTCCTACAGGGAGCTGACCCCGCTGGAGGAGGCCTCCCTGCAGAACCAGAAGCTGAAGGCGGCCTACGAGGCGCGGGTGGCGCGGCTGAACCCCAGCCAGGCTGTGCAGAAGACATCCCTGGCAAGTGGGGGGCTGGGGAGGGGCTGTGAGCTGGATGGAGCCAGAAGCCAGGCAGGGAGAGGGTCCCTGGGGGACCCCCGCTCCCCACTGGTGGCCATGGGCCGTGGGTGGGTGTTCCCAATGCTCCTCCTGCTCTGCAGACGCTGTCCCTGCAGCGGCAGATGATGGAGAACCTGGTGATCGCCAAGGCCCGGGAGGAAACCGTATCCTTCCCAGTGGGATCGCTCCAAGAGCTGGCTCCAGCAGAGCCTCTGCCCTGTCCTGGGTGTCACCGACCCCACACAAGCCTTTGGGGTCGCAGCTGGGGGGATGGAGGAGGCGAAGGGCAGTGGGTGAGTGCAGTGGTGGCTCCGGACCTTAACTGTGCCTGGCCCAGCTGCAGCGTAAGATGGAGGAGCGGCGGCTGCGGCTGCAGGAGGCGGCCAACCGGTGAGTGGGGATGTCACCGCAGGGACCCTGGGCTGTGGGGACACCCAGCAGTGCCCTCACTGGCCCGGGGTGTCCCCAGGAGGTTCTCCAGCAGCGTGGCCCTCACCCCCGAGGAGCAGGAGCAGCGAGCGCTCTACGCTGCCATCCTTGAGTATGAGCAGGACCATGTGAGTGTGTGCCAGGGGCTGCTGACGGGCTGGAGGCTGTGCCATGGGGCAGGAGGCTGTGCCATGGGGCAGGGTGCTGCACCTTCCCCATGACCAGCCCTGGACACTCCCCAGGACTGGCCGAGGCAGTGGAAGGCGCAGCTGAAGCGGAGCCCGGCGGATCTCTCGGTGGTGTCAGGGCTCTTCTCCTGCCTCCTGAGGTACTGCTGGGGTGGGCACGGCCCTGCCAGAGCGAGGGGGCTGTGGCTGCTGCCGGCGCCCCCCGCCCACCCCATCCCTGTGCCCACAGCTGCCCCGAGCACCCCATCGCGCAGCTGCTGCGGCGGCTGCAGTGTGCGGTGTACACCCGGCTCTACCCCGCCGTCAGCCGTGGCCCCGCCGACGCCTCCCCCGCCTCCCCCTCGGGCCTCTCCTTCCTGTCGCTGGACGCGGGGGGCTCCTCGCTGCCCGCCGAGCCCGGGGGCCGCCGGCTCCGAGCGTCCCGCAGCCTCCACTGCATGTTCTCGGTGCCCGAGCACGGCCCGGCCGCGCTGCGGCACAGCCAGTCCAGCACCCCCCTCGCCGACAGCAGCACCCCGGGGCCCGCGGAGCCCCCCGAGACCCCCCGGGAAAGCTCCTTCGAGGACCTGGAGCGGTTCCTGGCATCCCCGGAGGGCTGGGCCCCCGCAGAGCCCCCGGCTGGCCCCGGGCAGGACACGGCGCTGCCGGAGCTGCTGAAGGGCATCGTGAGGGACATCCACAACGCCATCGGTGAGGGAGTGGGGTGTGGACGGGGGCTGTCCGTGGGCTCTCCTGCACCCCGTTTTGACTCGGGGCACAGGCTGGGCAGGATGGGGGGTCCCAGTGTGAGTGGGACAGGGGTCCCAGCGTGCTGTGTGACTCGCCCTCCCCAGACAGGCTGCTGGCTCTGACTCTGCTGGCCTTCGAGGGGCTCGGCACTGCCGCCGGCAAGGACCAGTGCCTGGCCTGCCTGGAGGAGGCCTTCTTCCCCCCACTCTGGGCCCCGCTCCTGGCCCTCTACAGGTACCGTGACCCGCTTTGGAGGGTCCGAGACCCACCGCCCCCTTCCTGGCACCCCCCCGTCACCTCTGTGCCCTCAGGACCGTGCAGCAGCCCCGCGAGGCGGCCCTGGCGCGCAGCATGGAGCGGCACCGGCACGCCAGCCCCGCCGACATGGGGCTGGCCTCTCGCCTCTTCCCGCCCACCCCCGGCCGCCCCGCATATGCCTCTGCCGTGCAGGACCTGCGCCTCATCCCGCTGGAGTCCTGTCCCCGCAGGAAGCTGGAGTGCATCGGTGAGCAGCTTGGGGACATGGGGCGGGGGCCTGGGGGTGGCGGTGACCCTGACGCCCGCCCTGTGCCACAGTGCGAGCCCTGCGTGGCATCTGCGAGTGTGCCGAGGAGTACTGCGGCACCCGGGACACCCGGAGCCTCGCCACGGCCGCCATGTGAGTACGGGAACATCGTCCTCCGGCCAGACAGAGCAGAACGGGGAGTGAGGGGAGTGTGGGGCAGGTGTGGGGCTGGGGGCTCCTGTGGCCAGCGTGGCGTTGGGGCACCAGTCCCCTTGGTCATCATGGCTGACAGTCCCTGTTGTCACAGCGGGGCAGATGACCTGCTGCCCATCCTGTCCTACGTGGTGCTGCAGACGGGGTTGCCCCAGCTGCTCTCCGAGTGTGCCGCCCTGGAGGAGTTCATCCATGAGGGGTACGTGCTGGGGTGCTGGGCCATGCAGGCCCCCCTGGGCTGAGGATACTGTCACCCTCCCGGGACAGGGCTGTTGGGGCAGGAGGTGGGTGGGAACAGCAGCTCCTGGGAGCGCAGGGCTGAGGGGTAGTGGCTGTGATGGTGTCCTGGTCATGGCAGTGTCACAGCCATGATGGCGCGGTGCTAGCGTGGTGCCTGTGTTGGTGTCCCGG
>QWTY01098935.1:0-10154 GCA_008033365.1 Pseudorectes ferrugineus
CTTCAGAACCGTGGTCAGCTCAGCTCAACACCGTGATAAGCTCAGCTCAGCACCGCGGTCAGCTCAGACCAGCACCGTGGTCAGCCTGGCTTCAGCACCGCGGTCAGCCCGGCTTCAGAACCGTGGTCAGCTCAGCCCAACACCGCGATAAGCTCAGCCCAGCACGGCGGTCAGCTCAGCCCAGCACCGCGGCCAGCCCGGCTCAGCACGGCGGGCAGCGCCCGGCCCCGCCCGCCCGCCGGCCCCGCCGCTCCGGCTCGGGGAAGGGCCGGTGGCTCCGCCGGTCCCGCCGGCTCCGCAGCCGGGGGTCCCCTCCCCACATCCCCCGGAAAGATGCAGCCGAATCGCCCAAGAGGCAGGAGAGGGAAAGACTGAGTCTACCCGCGCAGTCAGGCGATGCTCTGCCTGTCACCGGGGGTTTGGGGGCTTGTTTATCCAGACTTAAACGCAGGGAAGGAGAAATGGATGAGGAAATGCAGCAATCGCTGGGATTGTATAATGTGGACAGAAAGATCAATAAGCGTGTGTGTGTGTGCTCAGAGAGAAGGGAAGTGCAGTGACTCCACTGGTGTATTTTTCCTGTTAGCCCCTCAGGAAGTGAAAACTGGGGAAGTCTAAGCAGGAGCTGGCCTCTGTGGCAACTGAAAGTGTTGCTAGGAGGCTGGGAGGAGGCCCTGCTGCTGTTAGCCGAGGATTAACAGGGGTGTGATACGAAATGAAAAGAAAACAACCGGCTCCCTTGAGACCCCCAGTGTAAAGCACTCCTGTACACACACACACACAAAATCCGCTCCCTGGGAGCCTCAACCTGCTCCCCCCTGCTCACGGCTTACAACCATCATTCCGAGCAAAGCCCCCTTCTCACTGCAGCTCGCCTGGCCTGGGAGCCGGGTCTCAGACAGAAAGCATCTGCCCCTTTCACAATACAGCAGATGATCCCTCTCCCCACTCACTGCCTCCTTCTGCCACAAGGCTTTGCTAATTTTAATTTTTTTTTCCCGTGCAGCCTAAGCTTAGGCTACGCACCTAATCAAAGTGCCGTGATTCATGTGGATTCGAATGGATTCGGGAGGGGATGTGCTAAAACCGAGCTGCAATGATTGCATTCCTGGGATTTACCTGGGCTGCCAACGTCCCCTACTACCAATGCAGCCTCAATGCTAAGGTGTCACCATTTTTATCCTACATTCCTTCTCCCATTCACAGGGAGACAGAAGAGTTGAAAGGCTCCAAGATGGAAATAAAAATCAGGATTCATGGGCACGAACCTCACAGAAACCTGCCTTGAATGGTAGGAAATGTCAATCCACGCACCTGTACATCTCACCCCTAAAGACACCCTGACACGTCTTACACACACCCCTGGCTTCAAGCACACCAAAAGCACCCTCGGTGCTCCCACGGAAGCGATTCCCTGATTCCCACATTCCCAGTGCCACGGCCGTGCATCATGTCGGGCACACACACCCATCGCACAGCCCGATCTCACCGGCTGCAGCAGCACCAGACACTCGCCCTGCGCTGCCTGGAGGGGTCTCTGCCCCTCAGCCTCCCTCTCCCCTCCCCACCTTCCCCGCCGTGCCCACACAGCCTCCCTGAAAGGATATGGCCACTCTGTTATTCGCTTGGCGTATTTCCGTATAACATTATCTTCACTGAAGATGAAGAGGGATCTGTTGACTGTGAAGCAGTTCTGTTTGACAGGGATGGGGTTGTAGAGAGCCATAGTCCTGGCTCTCTGAGCCATCGACTGTTTATACATCCTCTGGCCGGCTTGGGGGCCACCTTGCCGGCTGCTCCCTCTTCCAGCCCCGGCCGGCCCTCCACCTCCATAGCGGGTTGGCAGATCATCCCCAAACCGAGCCATCCTCGCAGTGCACGGAGCCGGGCGCTACAATCCAAACTGGCAGCCGAGGCGAGAGGAAGACGCATCACAGCGCGCAGCACTTCTCCCTCCGGGGGCTTCAGTTGCGGGATCGGGATGGATGGCGGCAAAAATAGATCGATATCTTATAAAACGAAAAATATCCCTTTTCCTTCCTCCACCCCCTGCGCTTCCCCGCCGCTGTGGCTGCCCGGGGGTAGGAGGAAGGCGCCGGGGCTCCGCTCACCTCCCCGCACAGGTGGCGTCTCTCCGGCCCGACCTCATGGCCGGGGCGGCGCGGGGTGGCCGCGGTGGCCGCGGTCCCTTCGGCGACGGGGCGCTGGGCTGGGAAGGGGCTGCGCTGCTGCCGTGCCCGCCGCGGGAGCGCTCCGCCGTGCCCAGCCCAGCCCGGCACGGCTCCGGCACGGCCCGGCCCCGCCGCATGTGATGCCCGGAGCCAATCGGCCGCCGCGGCTCCGCCCGCTCCAGTCACCGGCACCGGGGGGCGGGCGGGGAGGGAGGAGGGAGGATGGAGCCGGCCCGGCCCGGCCGCCGCCGCCCACCCCGGTAAATACGGCGGAGCCGCGGCCACTCCCCGGGGAAGGAGGGCTCGACGCCCCCCCGCCCCTGCGCAGCGCTCCGCGGGCGCGCAGAGCCCCGGCCGGGGGTGCCGCCGCTCGGATGGGTGGGGGGCACGGGCGAGGCCGCCCCCGCGCCTGCGCGCCGCTGCCCAGATGTGCACTGCCCAGATGTGCGCTGCCCAGATGTGCCCTGCCCAGGTGTGCACCCACGGGTGCCCCGAGCCGCGGCGCAGCTCCGGCCACCCCGCCCGTGCCACCAGAACCCCGCGGCCGCCGAGGGTGGGGGGGTCACAGCGGGAAATGGGGTGCGGGGCGAGGCGGGGGGCTCAGCTGGCAGCCCCCGGGGGCTGGGGGCCGGGCACGGACGGGTGCGGGGCGGGGGATGCGGCCCCCGCAGCGCTGCCGGGGCCGGGGCGGTGCGGGGATGTGCGGCACGGGCTGGCCGCGAGCAGAGCTGCGCCCTTGTGCACAACTTACTTTGTTTCTCCTTGGTTTGAATGACTCCTGCAGAGCGCTGGAT
The DNA here is from genome assembly GCA_008033365.1 of Pseudorectes ferrugineus. Classification (NCBI taxonomy): domain Eukaryota; kingdom Metazoa; phylum Chordata; class Aves; order Passeriformes; genus Pseudorectes; species Pseudorectes ferrugineus. The sequence goes on from QWTY01098935.1 coordinate 2,966, forward strand.
ACCTTTAATCCCGTATTTATGGATGAAATCCTTTAATCCTGTTTATTCCAACACCCTCTGTTGCTTCCCTCCAGCACAAGTCAGGGAGATAACTCCTCCTTGTTCCTGGAGCGCCGCACGGCAACAGTCACTGCGGTAGCTGGCGAGGAAATGCTTTTGCATTTAGGCTAAATTTGGGATAGAAACTATTAACTTTGAGAAGGGACCCTCCGGAGAAGTCAGGGCTGTCAACAGGGGGACATTTTCACTTCCTCCACAGCGAGGAAAGCCTGGACTCTGCCGCTGATGTGGTTTTTGCCTTAGTCATCCAAGCTGCCTCCGTGCAAAACCAACCCACCGACCAGGCAAGCCTGGAGCAATAACATCTGCTGGCTTCAGGAGCCAGTCAGAGGGCCGGCAGCAGCCACAAGTGACACAAATAAGACGCAAAGGGTGACTCTCCGGAAGGAACCTGCTCCTCCCGCCGGGGCCGGGTGGCTGAAGGGCTCTGGCACACTGCAGCACAGGCAGGAGCCGCTCCCGGAGGCAGCGCTGGCAGCCGAGCGGAGCCGGGAGCGGCTCTAACGCGCGGAGAGCAGCGAGGGAAGGAGGTGAATCACATCCTGCTGCCTCCGGGGCCGCACGCAGCAGGAGCCGCCGGCCCCCGGCACGGACAGGGCTCTGCGAGCCCTGGGGAGGGGGCAGCGAGGAGTAGCCCTGGTCTGGAGGTTGCCCTCCCCTGCACCTGCTGGAGATGCAATCAAAGATCTTCTCCCCCACCCCACGTTTGGGTGATTTGCAGATTAAGATGAGTGCTGGAGTCTTGGGGAAAAACTTTGCCCGGGGACGGATGCTGGAGTGGTTCAGCATCCCCGTTCCACCCGAACAGACCCTGGGCAGGGATTCAAACCCCTGTTTCCTGCCAGGAGCCTTCACCCCGAGCACTGCTGAGCTGATCCCCACACATGGGAAAGCTCCTTTATTTTGTGGCTGGAGAGGGAGGGTGCAGGGAGCTCCTCTTTCTTTAAAATTTTCACTAAAAATCATTTTTATCCTCACTGCATTTTATTCTACGATGGATTTACCTTTCACCTGAAAGCCAAGTTTTCCCCCGGCTGACTTATTTACTCATTTCATTTTTATTAAACTCACTTATTTAGTGGTTTAATTTTTCACTGTTCTGCTTCCGGCCACTGCATCTCCTACATCCTTTTTCAGTGGAAAAACCTGGCTTTTTCTCAGTGACCACTAGAAGAGAAAATGTCATTTTCAATAATCCCTCACCTCTTCAGATGGAAATCAGCATCTGGAGAAAAAAATACATTGGTTTCCACAAATCTTCATCCTCCTGCACTTACAAGATGAGGGGGATGCATGACACAACAGCTCTGAAAAGGCAAAAAATAAAAAAAAAGTTGTCTTTTACATCAGGTCTTACTGAGAATTGGGGAAAATCCCGACCTCCACGTCCCCTTCTCTCCTCCTACAGCCACCAAACCACTCTGCCTCTCCCAGAACAAACTCCCCACCACAGCACTGCAGTGAAATCAGCAGCCAGGGCGGTGGGGGTGTTTGTGACAGCGAGAAAATGATGTGAGCATGTGGTGAGGATGCTCTGTTCAACCAGTTTGCCCTTTCCTCAATCTGCATGCTCAGGGCTTTTTCCCTGGATTGTTTTTTTTTCACACCCTAAGGAAGATCACGCAGACCTTAAGCACTGAAAGCCTTAAAGAAGAGAAGGAGATCGAGATTGCGAGGATTATTTGGCTTTGAGAGGGGAAGCGTCAGGGTTTAGTTGGGCTTTTCAAGATTAGGAGAAAAGCAGGGGAGTTAAGAGAAAGCAAAAAATTTAGAGCACCGAAACAGGTCAGACATCCATAATCTCCCATTACGGGAGGGCAAAGAGCATTCCATGGAAAAGTCTAAAAATGGACTCGGCCATGAGTGACTCCTCCAAGGCAGAGGTGAGTAAATCACTCTGCTCTCCAGCACTGCTCAGCGAGGAGCCTTCCTCCTCCCCGAGCAGCTTTGCCAGGCAACCAAGCGTTTCCCTGGACTTTCACCTTCATCCCAAGCCCGAGGCAGGTGACCGGGCTCGATGGAGCAGCACTTCCATCTGGAAAGGCACAGTCGGGGCAGAGAAAACAGCCCAGAATTGCAGGAGTTTTCCTGTCAGATGACTGGGATGCTCGGATCATGTTTGTTTGCCCTGGCAGGGCAGCTCCCAGGAGCTGCTGGGACAGTCTGGATCCACCTCTGGAGGGGTTTCTGGTTAAATCACAAAGTGAATTTCCAGCTTGCTGTGCTCCAGAGGCAGCAGCACAGGCTTCCAGCGTGAGGGAGAGTGGATAAAATTCAGGGACACAACCCCTGAGCAGGACAGAGCGGGGATATCTGCAAAACCAGCAGCAGGAAAGGAGATTTCTGCCTTTAAGAGAGGAAAGGGCTCCCACCGTGCCCTGACTTCCCTGGATCCTGCCCTGCACCCGGAGCGGCTCAGAGGGAAGGGCAAAGCTCACTCGTGTCCAGGTGAGCTCAGGAACTGCAGGTGGGCTGTGATTTACTCAGGTTTTGAGAGACTGAGGAACAGAGGAGCCTCTCCAATCCCATCCCGAGGCTCTGGATCCAGGGTATGGCCAAGCAGAGCAGCTCCCAGGAGCACATTTCCTTTAAAAAGAAACAACAACACAGGCTGCACATCTCCTCCCAGCCCACAGGAAGGTCCAGAGCTACAGGCCAAGAAAAGCGGCTTCCCAAGGTGTTCCTGGCCAGGGATTTCTGCTCTCCTCGCTCCCATTTTGCACCAGCTGTGCTGGAGGAAAACCCTGCTGCCATGCAGGCAGAGGAAATTGTTAAAGCTGGTGCTCAGGTCTGCCAGAGGATGCAGAGTGGCTTTAAGCAAAAGCCATGAGGAAGAGGCACTGATACTTTTTATCGAGAATAAGAGAGCGAGCAAAGGGAAAAGAGGCCTTGTGAAGATACAGCTCCTCCTGTGTGAGTCCTGATCATGGCATTGTTCAGTGTCCTAAACCCCCAGGGCCAACTCCCCTCAGCTGCTGCACAAACGTGGAGCAAGAGAGACCCTGAGCTCATCCCTTGGGCTGGGGGCACTGCTGGCAAAGCCCCCGGGCTGGCACAGCAATTCCACCTCTGCACGAGGGGCTGCACAGACCCCCCAGGCTGGACCCATCCCAATCCCACAGCACCACACAGCTCTCCCAGGCCACCACAGACCAAGGGTGGTGTTTAAAGAACCAGCTGAAATGGATTTGAGGAAAGGGGAAGGGATTCATGGTTAGAGCCCCCAGCAGGGCAGGGAGGAAAGGCAGGAGCTGGGATTCCCTGCTCAGCACCTTCCCCACGTCACCTTCCCACCCTGGGTGAGCCCCAGGGGACCAGGAGCTGCTGTGCTCATTCTGTTCCTCTTGAACTGAATTCCTTTGTAGGTGGATCACGACTCGAAACCCCGCTGCTGGCTGTGGCAGGAGCCAGCTGAGTTCAGCCCCAGGTAGTTCAAAAATGAGGTTTCCAGCTCAGAAAATGCTTCAACAAGCAGGGCCAAAGTCTGAACAACACCACGCAGGAAAATTCACAGGAAATAACCAGGAAATCAGAAATCAGAGGATACAGGGAAGCGAAGCTGCCCGTGGGTTGAAGAGAGACAAGAACACCACAACTCTGTGGTGCTCAGAGCTCCCTTCTGAGCCCCAGCACCAGCAGACCAGGGTTTGCTCTGTGGGAAGGCAGCGTGTTTGCACACAGACAGCGCCCGTGGCAGGGAACTGGGAGAGGATGAGAGATAAAAGGCACTTAAAAGTACAGCAGGCTTCATATTTTAATTTCCCTTGGCATTTCTAAGATCATTTCTACCCCACTGGTCTCCCAGACCTGCCAAGCAGGGAAAGGCAACTTCACACCTTCTGTTCCATTGTTTGGACCTCAATTTAACTGAGGAGTTGATCACCAGGAGAGGGAGATTTGGGGAGTCTTTGCCTGTCTTTCAGCACATCCCTGTCTGTGGTAAATGATTAGACATCTAATCCTCCTTAAGATTCAGGTCTCTCCTCTCCTCAGGCTCTTCTCAACATTTGCCTGGATGCTTCTCAGCATCTCGATGTCAAAACAGCTTTTCAAATCTGACTTTCTCTGAACTCGAGTCGTGTACAGGCTCAGCTCTGCGTGAGCTTCACTCTGGAAATCCAGGAGGGAGAAGCATCGTAAGAACTGACAGAGCAGCAGGCCCAGATCTGGAGCCAGATGGGAAAAAAAGGCAGAGAAATTTGGGAATTTCACCAGTCACTTGCCCAAAGGTTAATTCCAGCTGAAGCCACAAACCCAGCCCTCTGTGCTTGTCCCCCACAAGAGTTTGGTGGACATTATTCAGATCTCCCAGTGCATCAGGTGTCAAATCCCACTGCAGCACAAGTCACACCCTGCCTGGGTTATTTTCAGCGTTATTATTGGATACAGACTGATTAAAGACCGAGAGCTTTTCGTCTCCTCAGTGATGGGCAAGAGAAACTCTTCAGGCACAGAAGAGAAATGAACACCCGGGGAAACGGCTCCGTGTTCTCAGCTGCCACGTTTTGGGATGAAATGCCCCAAGACAAAGTGCAGGAGAGCCCAGATTCCCAAAGTCCTCCAAAATTTTGAAGAACTTGGGGACTGAAGACCACACAAGCAGAGCACCACACTGCAAAACCTTCTCCTTCCTCACTTGGAGGATGGGTGTTGCCATGGGATTAAGGGATAAAATGGACCCCTGCAGCTTCTGTGGGGGTTCCTGCACCCAACAACTGCCAAAATGTGGCAAAAATGTGTTTGCAACATCAGTAATCAAGGTCTTGCTTATGCCACACGCCTGAGGGAGGGCACGGAGGGGGAGCAGAGAACCTCTGTGGTGTTTTCTTGTAAAAAAAAAAGAGCCTTTGCTCTGAAACAGCTGGAAACAGCTGGCTGGGCAAGCCCAGCTCCCAGAGGGCATCACCACAGAGCAGAGAACATGGAGCAATGACAGCACCAAGCCTGCTGCAGCTGCAGTCAGTGAGAGCTCACTTCATCCTTCATCCTTTGGAAATGCCGGTGCAGCTCGAGCCAGGCTGGTGGCACCCACCTCACACATCAGCACCTCTGCAGGAAAACATCACAGGGAAATGTTCCCAGGACTGTCTTCGAACCCATCCCAAATATTCCCATTTTCAATTTGGTTTTGGCCTTTTTAACCAGGAAGAGGAATAGGGTTTAGTGCCACGTGGTCAGAGGGCAGAAAACAAGGATCAGTTTCCCATGCAGGGTCTTCATTATGGCACAAACCAAAATGGATCCTGGGTGAAAAAATGTGGGCAAGCTGCCTTAAAAATCGGGTATTTAATTAACTTTTCCTGGGTGAGGTTGCAGATACCTTCACTCACAAGTCACAGACACAGAAATAAAGCCAGGGCAGCGGTAGCTTCTCCCCTTCCCCAAACCCTGCAGGTGCAGGAGTCATTGTGGCCAGCGTGCTGCTGTTTGTGCTCTCGCAGAGCTGAGGTTCGCTGCCCAAGCGCTGAAACCAGAGCCAGGACACCTGGGCGTCCCCAAAGCTTTGTCACAGCACTTTCAACACCCCCCAGGCGCACAGCCACACCTCCAGCCTTTAAATCACCATTTCCTCCATCTCCAAACAGGCATCGAGAGTCCTTTGCTTGTGTTTTCCCTGTTTCTGTTACCTCCGTGATCCTGGGAGGTTCTCTCCCCCTCTGCAGAGTGAGGCTTCAAACCCGCTCGGGACCCCCAGCCCACCTAAAACACCAATTCGAGGTCTGATGAGGCGCTCAGTGAGCCGCAGTTAATGGGGGAATGGCTGTCTCTCTGTCTCGGACTGGATCAGGAGCCTTGCAGCAAGCACGGATAATAGGAATTAAAATAAAAAAGCAATGCCCACTGCACAGCCTTCTAAACCTGAAAGGTTAATGCACACGGAAAGGGAGAAACACAATAAAAAGCTCCGCAGCTACAGATTAACTCTCACTTCCTAGGATCTGTTCTTGTTATTAAGGAAGATACTGCGAGGCAGGAATGGGAGCTGGCTGCCCTACTTCCACTGCCTTGCACTGGGAGTTGGGGTTTGGGTTTGCTTTTACGCCTTTCAGCCTCTCCCCCATTCGGCTTTTTCCCAACCTGCAGTGAAATGCAAATGACAACGACTTGGAGAAGCAGCCTGAAAGCCGAATAACGCTGACAGGCAGGGAATCCCCCGGGCTTGGGGCAGGTTGGTGCTTTGGTAAAGCAGCTCCCAGCCCAAAATCCGCGGCCAGGCAGAAGGAGGCGGAGGGCACCGGAGGCTGCCCAGGAGACAGCTCCGGCTGCAGCCCCGCATCCATCAGGCAGCGGATCCGTTTAGCTCGGGCGCTCCTTGTTTATTCAGCTAATGGGGAAAGTTATGTCCACATTCCGGTCTAAATTAAGTATTCAGCTATTTTACAGACACAGTAAGTCGGTCAGCCTTAGCCTCGGTAATTAGGGCTTACTTTTAATTAATCTCTTGTGGTCACACAGAGTCTCTCTCTCACTCTCTCCGTTGGCGCACCCGGCGCAGGGAAGAGAGGCTGAGGAACAGGAGGAGTTAATCCCTTAAGCTGATCCCCACTGCACAGACCGGAGGCGAAAGGGGGGAAGGGGAGCTGCTCTCTCTCGCTGATGGGAGAAAATGGGATTACAAATCCGCAAAACCCCTCAGGGTGCGCTGAGCTCGGTGCCCGGGAGCGGAGTCACAACCGGACAGGGACAGAGTGTGTCCCCCTCACGCCGGGGACGCGCTGGCTGCAGCGGGGAAGGAAGGAGCTGCCCCACCTTTGCGAGCTACCGGGGCTGCTCTTCCCCCTTCCCACAGCCCCGCAGCCTCCCAGGCTCTCCCCGGCAGCTGCAGCCCCGGGTCGATGCCCAGAGACCGCCCAGGGACCTTGGGGGACACCCGAGGAGCCCCAGCCCTGGCAGTGCCAAGGGAGCCGGGGCAGCTGCAGCCCCAGGCTCAGGCAGGAGCCCCACGCTTTCGCTCGCTGCAAACGCTGCATGAAGGAGTCAGAGCTTCTCTGGAAATAGAACCACGGAATTTTCAGGTTGGAAAACGCCTCTAAAGTCACCGAGTCCAAGCGTTCACCCAGCACTGCCAAGGCCACCAGGTGCCACATCCACGGGACTTTTAAATCCCTCCGGGGACGGTGACTTCACC
>QWTY01099029.1:0-16291 GCA_008033365.1 Pseudorectes ferrugineus
CCTACAGCGGCGGCGGGGGCGGCGGGGCCGTGAGCGGCGCCAAGCCCGGGAAGAAGACGCGGGGCCGGGTGAAGATCAAGATGGAGTTCATCGACAACAAGCTGCGGCGCTACACCACCTTCAGCAAGAGGAAGACCGGCATCATGAAGAAGGTGCGGCCCCGCGACTCCGGCCGGTGCGGGGGGGCGGCCCGGCCCGGGCGGGGATGTCGGCCGGCACCCACCTGTCCGTGGGAGTCCCGGACCGGTCCGAGCGCGGAGCAGGCCGGCGGGCCGTGCCCGGAAACGGCGGCGGCTTCCCGGTCCCGCGGGCGGGACCAAGGGGGGCGGCCCGGCACCAGCCCCTTCCGGGGGGCTGCGCGGGAGCCCCCGGCGGAGCTGCGGGCGGGGAGCTGGTCGGCCGGGAGCGGGAGCCCCCGCGGCCGGGGGATATCGTGTGCTTGGCCGTCCCCAGGCGTGTGATGTGCCCGGGGAGGCCCGTCCCGGTGCAGCGTCCAGCCCCGGGCCGGAGCTGACCGGCGCCCTCGGGGCCACTCGCTGTGAGCCGCCACAAAAACACCGAGTGTTTGGTGGCACAGCTGGACTGCCCTGCCCCACCAAGGGCCCGGTAGGACTGGCTGCTTCGGCCACGGGAGGGACCAACGCCACGTCTCGGTCGGTCCAGAGTGCAATCCGTGGTTCCTGGTGTGCAAGGACAGATTAGAAACTTGAGGGATTATGGATGCTGCTGGCTGATCTGCATCCCTGGTGGTGCTCAACTGGGTAGTGCTGCATCCCAGCTCAGCTGGGCATCATGCACCCTGGGAAGGTGGGAGTGGGTGTGGGGTACCGCTGGGCACATCCTGGATGTACGGGACCACGGGACGTAGAATGAGGCCATCCTGTCTGTAGAAGCTTGTGTGAGCTTGTGTAGAAGCTTGAGTGTGCAGTGATGGCATATGAAGAGTGCACTTCCTACTCCACAGGTATTCTTAACCTGGGGCATGGTGGCCTCGCTGCAGGGGTGCTTGGGTGCAGCTGTGCTCAGAACTCCGGAGCCTGAGAGGGAAATCTGGGTCGGAGCCTGGAAAGGGTGTTGGTGAGGGGAATGAGGTAGCAGAGATGTGTGCCAAGTAACATCACTGAGAGGTGAGGTGAGGGAGGCATCCAGACATGTCTGGAGAAGCCACTGGGATTTCCAGAATGGAGATAATCCTGTGTCCCCATGTTCTCAGACTACTGTACTGAGGGGACCACTCTACCCATGGCCTCTTGGCAGGCACATCCCCTAAGGGAGTGCTAAAGGGGATGGGAACGCACCGTGGGGCAGTGCAACCTGTAGGGAGCCAGTCTTGGGTTGGTTTTAGAGGCCAAGCTGGTGTGAAGAGAAGGAAAGTCGTTCTGAGAGTGTGGGGACATGCAGGGACGCTTGTCCTGCACTGTGTGTTGTCCCTGTCACCTGTGACTCCCTGTTCTTCCCTTGTCCTGCTGGCAGGCCTATGAGCTCTCCACGCTGACTGGCACTCAAGTCCTGCTGTTGGTGGCCAGCGAGACGGGCCATGTGTACACGTTTGCCACACGGAAGCTGCAGCCCATGATCACCAGTGAGACGGGGAAGGCGTTGATCCAAACATGCCTCAATTCCCCGGACTCGCCCCCACGCTCGGACCCCACCACTGACCAGCGCATGAGTGCCACTGGTTTTGAGGAGACGGACCTCACCTACCAGGTGTCTGAGTCGGACAGCAGCGGGGAGACCAAGGTAATTTTCCTGGGCACCCAGGGAGGCGTGGGCTGTGCTGGGAGCCCTGATCATCCCCAGCTCTCTTTAAATAGCAGCATGGGGAGCTGAGGATGAGTCCCCTTTTGCTGCAACTGCAGCGAGCTTGTGTCATGTCATCTCAGGGCTGGCTGGCTCCTTGGCTGATAGTAGCAGTGATTGAAAGAGGGAAGGAAGCGGGTGGCAGGTATCCTGGTCCTGGCCCTTGCAGTGTGGCTCCCCACTGGCCTAGCCCACCCCCCTGGCCAGCTTTCAGCACTGTTATCTCTCCCCAGGCATCTCCATGCTCTCACACTCATTGATAAAAATTTGATTCTGCCTCCATGGCCTTATAAGGCCTGGTTTCCCTCGCCAGAGTCCCTGGCAGGGCCCCTCACATTCCTTATAAGCTGCAGCTGTCTCTTGCTTTGGTGCTGTTTTGGAAGGGGGCAGGGAGGACATGGGGAATGGAAACATTTGGCTGGACAGACCATTTCTGCTCCCTGCCTGTTGTCCCTGCAGTCGCTGGCCCTTGCCTGCCCGTGTTACTTGTGGCCTTTTGCCCAGGGTGGCCTGGCTGTGGGTGCAGAGTTGGGCAGAGTCAGCTTTTCTGCTGGAAGGGCCCCGTCTTGTCCCTGCACTCGCTGGCACTGTTCCTCAAAGCTGTGTCCCATATCCCTGCTGCTTTCCTTTGCGGGCTGGTGCTCAGATCCACAGGTGCTTGGAGATGGGAGGCAGGGAAGTTTGTGGTGCAAGGCTGGGATGACATGCTGAATTTGGGGCTCTGCCACAGCTTTCCAGGTCTGAGTGCAGTTCCACTGGGTGCTGGGAATTAGAACAGCCCTGCTGTACCTGTGCTTGTGTTTTGGGTACCGGGCTTGCTGCGAAAGCGTTCTTCCATTGGCCTTGTCGTAGGAGCTCTCCAACCGTGTGTGCTCAAGCCACAACATCCTTGCCATGAGGAGCCTCTAGACATTAAGCAGCCAGAACCTGGAGATCTCTGTGCTGTAATTGCAAAGGTAGTGAGTGCAGCCCTGAGATGTGCCCAGCGTGTCTGGGGCTGCAGGGGTATTCAGCTGCCTGTTTTTATGCTGTGACAGCGCATCAGCTCTGGTCGTGGTGCTGCTGGGTACCCTCTATTCCTCAATGTCCACTTGCCCCCATGTGCGCAGTGCTGCACTGAGCAAAAGCTTATTGCTGCTGAGCCCTGAGAAACATCAGCAGCCCCAGAGATCCTTGCAGGCAGAGGAGCTGTGGTGGGCCAAAGTGTGGCTGGAGTCCCTGTGCTGGAGCCCTTAAGTGTCCCTGAGAATGGTTCCTGCTGATGGGATCCCAGCACCAGTCCTGGCTGTCCCAGTCTGGCATGTCCTCCCTGGGTGCCTCCAATTGTTAGTGTGAGCTGTGCCAGCCCTATGCAGTAGGCAAAGAAGCCTTCTAACAGCAGCAATCTCTCCCTTGTGCAGTCTGTGTTTGTAAGGACTTGTGCCTCCTGGGCTTTTCCTGGATGAAAAGGCAAGTCCTGTGGGCATTTTGTAATGAGACAAATTACCTGTCCCTGGCATGATACTTGTCCACATCATATCCCTTTGTACTCTTCCTGGAAGTACTGCTATTTGGCCCTGAGGGAACTGTGCCCTTGGGGTGCAGTTACTCTGCAGAGACCTTCTTAACACAACTTCTCTTTTCTCACTGTCTGATGCAACCCTGAAAGCTCCATCCCAGTGCCAGTGCTTAGCGTGGGGTGCTTTGTGGCCACAGCCAGCATTTGATGTGAGGCTGGAGGAGCCCTATGGCTCTGTCTTCTACTTGACATTCTGACTATTCTGGCTGGCTGAGAGTTCCTGTCATGGCAAGCCCTGGGGCTGGGAACAGGGGCTGTCCTGTTGTGCCTTCTGCAGGCCTGGAAGCCTGGTTGGTGCTCAGGCAGAGACCAGCTCAATTCAGATAGACCAAGAAGTCTTCTGAGGGTGAAAAGAGCCTGTGGATGGGCCATGCTGGGTGGCTGGTGCTTGCTGAGGGGTGGGTGGTGCACAAGGCTGGGTTACAGGTGCCTCACTGGAGGAGCTGGCAGGAGATTCAGTGCCTGGAGTGTCAGGTCCAGCAACATGGGATGCTCCGAAAGGCTCCCTGGCCTTTCTGTGTGAACTCTGCTTCCCAGGTCTCTGTATGGACAAAGCCTGCTTGTGTCCAGTGCTGCAGCGGAGTGGGAAGACAATGCAGCCAGGCTGTCACCTGCAGTCAGCAGCCTGCTGGTTATTCCCCTGTGCTACACCAGCAGCAGCTCTGAAATCCTCCTGGTGTGCCGGACCCAAACTCCTGCCATGGTGCTGGGATTGGGGCATGCTGTACTTTTGAGACAGTAGCTGTATCCTCATGATGATACCTCTCTCATTTTTTGCAGACCCCAAATGACACTGCCTGTGTGCAGTCGCCTGGGTGTGCTTGTGTGGGAAAGGATATTTTGGAGGGAGCTCAGGGGCTCTGGATTGGGGTGAGAGCATGGGAGTAGCCCTGATCTGGTCATCTCTTTCTGGAATGGGAAAATGTGAGACTTTCTGCCACATCTGGAATGCAGACCCGGTGTTGGAGACCAGATTGGGATTCCCATATATCTCCAAGGCCTGTTGTCCTGCTACACCTGTGTAATAATTCTGTCTAGGGGACCATGCTGAACAGCATCACCTCAGGCAGTCCCTAAAAGCTGTGGAGTGGGATCATTTCTGTCCCCAAGACCCTACTGTGGTCCAGGGTGGGCATCAGCTGGCCTGGTCTGTGCCCTGTGGGTCTGTGACCCACTCATGCTGCAAAGCAGTGGTGTGGGTGTGGGCAGACACCTGCTGCTGTGCTGCACCTCTGCTGTACCTCTGCTCTGTGCTGCTTCCGCAGACACTGAGGTTTGCACAGAGCTGGAATGGATGTGCAGCTGGATCAGGAAGGGAAGGGCTTTCAGGGCTGCCGTGTGCCCCAGGGTTTGTCCATGGCCCCTTGGGTAATATCTGCTGAAGTGACCCATGACTTGCCTCCTGCATGTGGTCTGGGCTTTGCAGGGTGCTGGGAAGAGCCAAGGGGATCGCTGAGGCATTCCAGACAGTCATGAGGAGATGGCAATGGGTGTCCAATCCCAAAGTTTCTCCCAGCTCTCTTTCTGTATTGGGAGCTGTTGCTGCAGCCCAAGAGAAACACAATAAAGATGGGAGGAATCCAAGTCTCACCTGTGTCAGAGTAGCGAGAGCGGAGATGGGATGTGCATGATTCAAATTTGTTGCCACAGCATCTCTCCCAAGCACCTTTGCTTTGTACTGAGATTTGCCCTTGTGCTTCTAGGGAGCCCTGGGAATCTCCCTGAGCAGAGTGCTGTGAACTTCCTGGGATGCCTCCTCCAGGCCTGGGAGTATGGAATATGACTGGGTGCTCAGTGCCCTGGCTGCCTGGGGCTATATCTCATGGGCATACTGCTTTAGGGCTGTAGCTGGGGATGAGGAACCCTGGCTTTTCCAACTGGGAACAGCACCTGTCCTGCCCAACTCTGCTCTAGTGGGCTCACTAGTGGGCTGGGGAGAGCTCTGCCCTGTCACCCACGTGGGGAGGGCACCCACAGCCTCCCATGTCCCATGTGGGATGGCAGGAGTTTGTGGTTGAGCTAATGGAAAGTGCCTCTGCTGGGCTTTGCTCTGTTATCACGTGCTTCTTCTAATTTGGACTTCAGGGACTGCGGTGCCAAGGCAGAGGGGTGTTGCTCTCCTCCCTCCCTGGGCCCTGGGGCACGAGTGAGTGCCTGGGATTGGATCCCCCTGTCCAAAATGGGCTGCCTTCCCTTTTTTAGCTGTTCGTTGAGCTGTGAATTCCTTGCTCCTGGCAGCTTGACAAGCTGGGAACAAGGCTTAGCACGTGGGAGAGCTGGGCCCACCAGCTGCAGTGGGAGGGGTGGGAGTGTGGCAGCCTTAACTCTTCCCAGGCGTGCTGGCAGCTGTGTCAGGGCATGGGGACAGCAGGTCGCGTGTGCTCTGGGACATGGGCTCCTCTGAAGCAGTGCATTCTCACTGTCCTCTGGGCCAGATGAGCAGGGCAGGAGAGGAGAGGAGTCATGGGCACCCTGGGTAGTCCAAAGGGGATTTGGGGGATGGAGGCACGTTAGGTGAAGTGGGACTGCCAGGGGCAGCAGGAATCATGCTGGGCTTGGTTGGTTCTTGCAGATCCAAGGCACATCCAGCCCATGCTTTGTGGCTGTGGGAACTAGTGTGTTACTGCAGCCTGGCACACACATTCCTCCCTTGTTCCCAGATCTGGGATGCCAGTCTCTCAGGCCAGTGTTGGCCCAGCACAGAGCCCTTTTCCTGGTGCTCCGCTCTTCTGGCGATGCCATCCTCAGACAGGCACAGAGCTCTGATGCTCCTCACAGGACTGTGCTGGCTGTAGTGTACACGTGGGGTCCTTTAGAAGCATTTGCCTCATGCCCACCTCCTGCCAGTGGATTGGCAAATAGGTGCTTCCCACGGTCAGGTTCTCCTGGCCTCTGCTCCAGGAGGTGTGTGGAGGCGTTCCCCAGGGCCTTCCAAAGCTGTCAGGGCTGGGTTTGGGCCTCCCTGGTGTCCAGGTTTGCCTTTAGTCACCTCTCCCCTGTCACTTCCAGTATACAGCTGCCTTTAAGAGCCAGTTCTCAGCTTGTTCTTGGTCGTGTGTTTCCTGCCTTAAGGGAAGTGGTGTGTGTTCCTGACAGGAGACTGTATGCCTTTATGCTTGTCCCTGCAAGGGCTGCTTTTGCCTGGTGTGTGCCAAAAAGAGGCTATTCTCTTCTTAGACATTTTGGGGACTCCTGGGGCGGGGAAGGGTTGCTTTGTCCCCTGGTGTGTTGTAGGGAAGGCTCTCAGGGGACCTGTGTGGCCCTCGGCCTGCATCCAAAGTTTACGCTGAGCTCTCTCCAGCTCTCCTCATGTTTGCACAAGCAACTCTTCTCTGCTCCCCTGGCTCTGCTCCACGTGCTGGCAGCAGGCTGTGGGGGATATGGTTTGGCAAGGGGATGCAACCTACAGAGCCTGGTTTGGTCTCATGGGCAGATGTCTCGTGGGCTGCTCCGAGCTGTCACAATCTCTCCTTTTGCAGGACGCCCTGAAACCCGCGTTCACCGTCACCAACCTGCCGGGAACAACGTCCATCCAGACAGCCCCGACCACCTCGACCTCCATGCAGGTCAGCAGTGGCCCGTCATTCCCCATCACTAATTACCTGGCGCCAGTGTCTGCCAGCATCAGCCCCAATGCCGTCACCAGTGCCAACGGGACAGTGCTGAAGACTACTGGAGCCAGTGCAGTGACGTCTGGGGGCCTCATGCCGATACCCACTGGCTTCACCCTCATGTCAGGTCAGTGCCTTTAGGGACTGAGGACTGCATCCGTCCATCTCTGCACCTGGAGTGTGTTGCTGTTCTCTCCAGGGGAGAGGAGACCTAGTGGCAGAAGGGAAGCAGAGTGGTTGCTGCTGTAAGGTGAGCCTGGCTGTGATTCTGTGCTCAAACCCAGCCAGGCCAGTGGCTGGAGAAGGGTCATGTAGTGACTGGTTCTTTAGAGTGCTACCAGCTGGCCCTGCTGGGAGGTGGCAGGGAGCTGAGCTGGGACCCCAGGGCAGCACCAAGAAGCCTGGAGGGAGTGAAAAGAGCTGGTGGTGACAAAGCCTTTCTTTCTCCCTCCTTTCGGCAGGTGCTTCCCTTTCTCCGGGGACCCCTACCATTCCTCTCACTCAGTTACAGCCGCACTCCCTGGCTCTTCCCAGCCAGCAGGGCCAGGTGGTCACGGGTACAGCTGGACAGCTGCAGCAGGCACAGCAGACAGTCTTCCACTTCCCTGCCAGAGCTGGAGGGCAGATTGTGTCGCTGACAGGTCAGCACTCGCTTCTCCTCCACTTGTTAGAGATGGGGGGATGGAGGTGTCTATGGGGGTCCTGGGCCTGGCCACAGAGCTGACCCCTGAAGGAGGGAGCACAGAGGAGGCAGAGCGCAGGGAACCCTGGCTGTGGCTGCTGGGGAGAGATGGGAAGATAGGGCAGAAAATGCTTGACATAGGCAGGAGCAGCATCCTGGGGGATCCAAGGGAAGCAGCAGATTTTCAGTCTCATGCCCCAGGCCTTGGCCTGTGGCTAACAAATGCAGAGGAGACAGGTCCCTAGTGCAGCTGTGCTGAGGCTGAACTGTGCTGCTAGAATTGATGGAGGGATAGCACAGGGGCTCAGGTGCCCAGTGGTTGTTTATTGAGTGCTGGCATTTGGCTCTGAGCAGCTGCCCTTGCTTCTGTGTTTGTATCTGCAGTCAGCCACTGAACCACAGTGCAGAGGATAGGTTAGGGGAGACCCAGAGCAGAGGAATGGTGCTGCTGTGCTGCCTTGTGTGCATTGTCCTTTGTAGGAATTTCTTCTTGTTCTGAGTTAAGGCTCTCCAGGTGTTTGTTCTTGGGCTGGACATGTTCCTGGATGGAGTTTCAGAGTGGGGCTAGGCACTCCTTTGCGGTGGCATCCATCATCTGAGGACCAGCACTGAGTGACACAGTATTTCTTGTGTCCTGCCTGTTTGTGCCCAAGTCCACGACTCTGGTAACCTCTGCGCTTTCTTGGAATGCTTAAGGCTCCTGGGGGCCCTGGCAGACAGCAGGCTCCCATTCAAGGGGACTGGATTTCCCTCGTGATCTGGAGGAGCTAGGAGAATAACTGATGTGTGTCTCTGGGGTGTGATGTGTGGGGAAATGCCCAGTCTGAGCAAGGTGGCCAGTGATTCTTGCTCTCTGGCGTCCCTGCTCTTCCCTCTGGAGGCACGACTTCAGCCTTAGGAGAGCTTTCTGTGCCAAGCTCTGTTTCTGGATCTGAAGTGCTTTGCAGGGAGTGGTCTGGGACAGAGGCTGTGTGGCCCCTGCAGCTCCGGGATGCACACCTGGAGACCAGGTGTTCTCTAATCCCTGTGCAGGGCACTGTGCTGTCCTTAAGGTCACAGGCGGGGTGAGAGTTGCACCCTGAGTGCCCTGTGGAGGATGGAGCTGGGCTTCAGAGAGCGGAGGCAGCAGAGCCCAGCTGGTGTGGGCATTTGGGCTCTTGTGGTTCCACTCGGTGCAGCAAGGTGATCCTTGCAGAGCTGGCTAAGCACTGGGGAGGAAAGGCTGGGACCTTTCCTCCCAACATCTATTCTGTGTCTTGGTGGAACCAGGAATGGCAAGGAGGGTCCTGGATGTTCCTGAACCATGGCTGGGAGTTGGGCAAAAGCTGTTGTAGCCTTTTTGTCACTCTTGAAGCTTTGTAGGCCAGTTAACCCCTTCTTGGCCCACATGCCAGGAAAGAGGAGGTTTTGGTCTCTGGTTTCTGCCACAAGCTGCTTTTGTGTAGCCTCCCCCAGTGCAGCACAGAGTGGTGCTGTGGAGCTGTGTGCAGCCAGAGAAGGACTGGGGGGCTTCCACATGGCCCAGAGTGCCTGTATCCCTGTGGAGCCACAGGCTCATGGGCTCCTCTCTCTCCCCAGGTGGTACCATGGCTCAGCAGGTTCCAGTCCAGGCAATCCAGGTGCACCAGGCACCGCAGCAAACGTCTCCCTCTAGTGACAGCAGCACTGACCTTACCCAGACCTCTTCCAGCGGAACAGGTATTGGTAACCCCCTTCTGTCTGCCTTCCTAACCACTGCTGAAAACAACCCACACCAGCAGGCCTCATGCCTCCTTCCTGCCCAGTTTCCTTCTTCAGGCCAACTCCATCCAAGCCTTTCTGACAGTTTCCTGGGTGTATCGATCCCTGTTGCCAGGTCCTGTGCTACGCTGTATCTAAGGAGATGCTGCTGGGAGTAGGGCACCTTACAAGGGATTTCGGAGCCTCTCCGGGTACATCATCTGCTCTCACTTGCAGCATGGAGCTGGGAACGGGTTGTTCCGTTCTCAGGGGGTTTCTTAGTGAGCCAGCATTGCCTCTAGCGCAAGGCATTGGCTCACATCTGCTTGAGACTTTTACTGTCTATGCAGAAGACGTCTCTTTGTCAGCAAAATCTGAGTTCAGGTGCCTGGATGCAGGCTGAATCTAGTTCAACAGCTCTGTTAAGGCTTCATCAGGGAATCGAGATACAAGTTGAATTTAGTCCTGGGATGTTTGGCTACTGTGTTTTCCTGCCCCTTCATACTCATGAAAGGACAGGTTTGAGCTCTCCTGCTTGACCTCTGGGGCTTTTGCCCAAGAGCTTGGAAGACAAAGATGGGTATCTCCATGCACCATGCTTCAGCACAGCATGCCCGGGGTGCCTGGGGTAGGGGTGCTGAGCAGGCAGGTGAGCGTGGCAGGTTCCTTTTGTGTGCTCACGTGTCGTCTGTCCTTGGTGGCAGTGACCCTCCCAGCGACCATCATGACGTCGTCTGTGCCAACCACCGTGGGCGGCCACATGATGTACCCCAGCCCGCACGCGGTGATGTACGCGCCCACCTCCGGCCTCGCCGACGGCGGGCTCGCGGTGCTCAACGCTTTCCCACAGGCGCCCTCAGCGATGCAGGTGTCCCACGGCCAGGTCCAGGATCAGGGTAAGGCAGCTGTCCAGGGCACTGCTCCCTGAGAGTGCACTGGCACCCAGGTTTCTCTCATCCCACATGTATTTATGCTGTATGTGAATTGCAAAGGGTTCTCTTCGCAGCAGTCCTAGCGGCTGCACAAAGGCCTGGCAAGGGCGATGCTCGATGTGTGTGTTTTTAGGTCTTGCCATTCTCTTGTGCAAAGGATTGCATGAGCTGTTGATGGGTAAAAAGGGTGAGGGTTTCTGGGATGGGCGGCGTGTGGGGCAGGCAGCAGAGGGAGCCAGGAGGCTCTGGAGAGGATATGTGCTTGCATGAGGGGGCAAAGTAGCACGAAGCCACATGGGCAAGACTTAGATTGAGGCCTTGTGCCTGCTTCTCCCAGCATTTGGAAAACTAGTGCATGCGGCTTTCTTCTGGAATGTCTCCATGTGTGCAAATAGGCAGCTTTGTCCTTGAGTAGCTCCACGGAGCTCAGAGAAAGGATCCATGGGGGAGCACTGCTTAAGGGACAGTGTCATTTGTGCTTCTCTCTGTGGCAGGTGGCGTCCCCCAAGTGTTCCTGACAGCCCCATCAGGCACGGTTCAGATCCCAGTCTCAGCTGTCCAGCTTCACCAGGTAGGCACAGAGTAGTACTTGCAGGTGTTCAGGGGTTATTCTTGCTCTTCTCCTGCCTGCACATCCTTTGTGTGTCTGGGCAGACCTGGCTGGGTAGGATCAATCCTCAGGTCTGGGAAAGCGGTCTGTGCTACCCACCCTTGGGTGAGGGAGTCTTGTCCTCCTTGGACAGGTGCCCGGGAAGGGCAGTGCCCCTTGGGCTGCTGGCACACACGGTCTCAGGGCGTGCTGTCCCCCAGTGGTTCCTCCTCCCTTCTCTCTCTAGATGGCTGTCATTGGGCAGCAGAGCAGCAGTGGCAGCAGCCTGACGGAGCTGCAGGTGGTCAACTTGGACACCTCACACAGCGCCAAGAGTGACTGAGAGGCCTCTGCTGCCGGCCTTCTGTTTCTGGCTTGTCGTGCCAGTGTCGGGGCTGGCAGCAACTCCTTCTCGTACAGACTGCACCAGTTATTTATTGTTGCCTTTTCACGTTTCCTTCATCCACACATGCACACACACACACGCACTCACCCACCCCCACACACACAGGCATGCGCGTGGGGCTGCAGGACCCACCCGGGGTGGAGCCGTGCTGGGGCCATGCAGGGCTTGGGGCATTTGGATGCTGCAATAGCTGTGCTTGTCTCACGCCAGCCAAAGAAACTTGTCTCTTGAGGGGAGGATTGCTCTGCACTGTAAATAAATACTGCAGGCCATTCCCAGCTGGAGGCTCTGGCTCCTTCTGGGTGCTCTGAGTCACCTTGCCCATGAGTATTTACTCTGCGTGGGGCTCAGCTTAGACCTGGAGCCATCGTGCAGGTGCAGCTTGGAGCAGAGTGGGTTGTGGCTGTGCTGCTGGCCTCAGCAATGTGCCTTTGTGGGGGTGACAGGTCCTGGCCGCAGCAACTCACCCTGGGCTCCGGACAGGAGAGAGGGGCCAGCTTGCATGTGCATCTCTGGGCCTGCATGCCCTCTCCCCGGAGGGCAGGGCACAGCCGGTGGCACGTGGCCCTGTCCTCCTCGTATGCACTACAGTGAGCCCTCTGCCCTCAGTGCCTCCTCGCTGGGCTGCCTGGCAGATTTTCAGCCTGACTGGCCCTGCCCCGGCGGCTGCCCTTGCACAGATGAGGTGGTCGGTAGATGCCCAGGAACACAAAGGTGCCCTGGAGAGAGCTCCTCAGGGGCCCTGTGCTCTGCTCAGCCCCACACTCTCAGCCCTCGCACTGCTTCTGGACTCCATACACCCAGGGGAACGTGGCTGGGTCTTTCCTACATCCCCCTGCAGCTCCAGCCAGCGCTTTCTAAATTTCTGTGTCTGATGCAAGGTGGAAAAACAACTCAAATGTCAAAGGGAAGAGCCCATGGGGCACTGAGCTGCTGGGCAGGTGGCAGGCTCTTCCTCTGAGCACCAGGGTGACCTGCAGGCCATCCTGGGCTGTGGGGGAGCAGCTGTGATGCCTGTACAGGCTCAGCAAGGCTGGGGGAGAAGGGCTTGGGGCAT
Source organism: Pseudorectes ferrugineus (assembly GCA_008033365.1). Lineage (NCBI taxonomy): Eukaryota > Metazoa > Chordata > Aves > Passeriformes > Pseudorectes > Pseudorectes ferrugineus. Next base: position 12,355 of record QWTY01099029.1, read on the forward strand.
GCTTGGTCCTGCATGGGAGTTGCTGTGAATGGCTCTGCTACCTAGCCCTGTCCCTGGAGGGAGAGTGAGCAAGTGAGAGAAGCTGCTGAATCCTTAGGGGAAGAAGCAGCTACTGTAACTTTTTTTTTTTTTTTAAGTTAAAGACAAAAGAAGCCTTGGAGAAAAAAAAAAAAAAGAAAAAAAAGAAAATTACTTTATTTTTCTAAGTGTTAAACTCAGTATTTATGTAATTCTTTAAGGAATAAAAGTTTGGCTCCTGTACAGTTTTAATGGGGTTTGTACCAGGGGGATGGGAGAGGGGTGGGTGGGCGGGCATGGAGGCAGGAAAGGGGCCTTGCTTTTGAGTTTGTATTGTAACCTTGGACATGTTCCCTCAGCATTAGCGTTTAAGCTGCACTCTCCATCCACCAGCATGTGCCAGGGATCAAGCTGAACCGAGTGGGATGCTTGTTTCCTACTTATCTGTAATGAGGACTTCATACCCATGATTTTGGGCTTAATGGGCAGAAGGCAAGGGAAGCAGTGGCTGGTCTCTGGAAGTGGGAAACCCATTCCTCAGAAGCAGGGAGTTTGTAGTGTGCCCAGGAGCCAGAGGCAGGCTGGGTTTTCTTATGACCACCCTGTTCACTTCTGGTCCAGGGACCTACAGCTGTTGTGTCACTGCTCTTGGTGCGGAGCAGTGCTGCCTGTGACTGCCTAAGGGACATGGGCATCCCCACTCCTCCCTGTGGTGAGTGACCAGCAGTGGCTAATCCCTGTTCTCCCTGCTTGCTGTGCAGGCAGCATCTCCTGAACTCCTGGCTGGCGATCTGGGCTGTAGTTCCCCCTCTACAGCTGTTCTGCAGCGCACAGATGCGGACAGGTCCCCTCCAAGCTCCCTGTGCAAAGAATTCCCAGAAGGGTCTTTCAGCCCTTGATCTGTTAGCAGCCTGGGAAGGGCTTGTGGGGAGTGGGGTGGCCCAGCTGGTGAGGGTGACATTGCATGCTGCATTCCCTTAGAATTCTTGCTCTAAGAGTGATGCAAACCCTGCAGCTCGGAGCATGTGGGAGTGCTGAGCCATGTCCCATGGCTCGGTGTAGGAAAACTGCTCAGCGATGCTTCCAAAACAATGTAGGTACCTAGGAGTTCATCCAGGGAGAAGCGTGGGGTCAGAGTTTGTGTTGTCCTTTGCCCCAGCACATCACTGTGGCCTGGCTTTGCTCTGCTTTGCTTCTGCTGGCACTATGGAGCAGAGCTGTTGGGCCAGAATGGCAGGAGAGCCCCTGCTGCTACAGGGTGTCTGACTGCATCCCCTCCCTGGCTCCCCAAAGGCAACTGCTGGTTAAACGCTAATGGTGTATTTTATTTAAGTGCAGACTTGTAAGAACACTTGTGTATCAGGGATGAAAATGGCATTTATTGTGTGGTGACATTTTTAGTTCATTTTACTGGTTTGAGGGGTGTGTGTGCGCGTGTGTGTGTGTGTGTGTACGCATAAGTGTGTGTGGGATTATTTTTTTTTTCCCTCCAGTTTCCAGGGTTGTGTTTCTGGAAGGATGTGGAAGTAATCACAGTACTATGTACAGAGCTTTCTTTTGTATTAAAAAAAAATTTACTCTTTCAATAAATGTTATCATTTTGTGCACAGATTTGGGATCTTGACCATGCTTTGGTGGGAGGGGATGACGCATACCTTAAGGCCAACAACTGGGGGTCAGGGGCAGATTCCTGCACCTGCTTGTGTACTGAGGAGGATGGGGAGCTATCTGAGCATGATGTGGCAAAGAGAGGCTCTTTGAAAAAGTCTCCATCCCTACTGCCTCCTGCACAGGTTATTCCTGACCACCTGGACTTACCCTCTGGAGTCCCAGCTAATGCATGGGCCAGTGCCTGACAGCAGGGCTGTGAGCGATGTCCCTGGTGAGCAGGGCATGGTGTCAGTCAAGAGAAGTGAAAACCAAGAATGAGGAGGAACGGAGAATTTTGAAAAAGAATTGTTCTAATTCATGGGTGTTACAGGGAGGAGCACGGGGACTGTTAAAATTCCCTGCAGGAAACTGCTGTGAGAAGATATGGCAATATTCAAAATTCAAACTGGAGAGACATTACCTAAAGTCAGGCAGAGGCCTAGAAGCCAGATCAAGGACATGTGGGTACTCGGTAAAGCGTCTAAAGGTGTGAATAAAACCCAAGGGAGAGGGGCTCATCACCAAGGCTGCTGAGGCCAGAGTACGCCAGCTAAAAATGCAACTGCTGGCCACTCCATAGGATCAGGTCCTGGAGCAGATGCCAGTATATAGTGTGAGGAAAGCTTAGCACTGATAAAAGTGTGCAGTTTGGAGAAAATACCTCAGGAAGGGAGAAGATTGACACAGCTTAAATGGCTCTTTCCCCATTAGGAGGTGAAATGCTTCACTTTTACACCACGACCAGCCCCGTGCCTACACAGGTGTAGCTCGTGGTTCAGCATCACAAACCCCCTTTCAAGCACAAGCGACCCCATGTCACTTGTGCACAGGGGTCTGTGTGTCACTTACGTACCATGGAGCAAGATACCACAGATATAATCCTTATTTTTAGGATAAATGGACCTACTAAGCACGGTGTTGAGACCATCAGAGCAGAGACAGAAGCAGGCCGTGTGAATACCACAGAAAACCTCTCCTTGTTACAAAAAAGAAGTCTTAGTAGTGAATGGGGAAGGAAAATGACATATTAATTGAGAACACAGAGATTTCAAGAGCATCAATGGGATTCTGGAAAGAGAGCGTCAATAGCATCACCAGAGAGTACATGTACTAACGGAGAAATCAAGAGTATGGCTTGGAAATATAAACATTTACAGTCCACCATTGGTGCCACAGGTTTAGAGGATGATCTCCACAAAGTGATGCAGCACAGCACTGTTTCATCCAGCCTATAATTAATTGCAGTTATATTGTTTGGATTAATCGCCGATTGCTATTGTAAAACATGGAAATTGTCTAATCCATTGCATTAGCACTGAGGGTAGAAATTAGGTTGGGCATATACAAGTTGCTCCAGGATCAAATAAGAAAGCAAAGTCTCATCCAATTAGCTGATGATTTTAATGTTGGTTTATAATTTAAAACAAATGTTATCAGACTGATAGAAACCTGCACCTCAAGGAAGGGAAGTATGGGCAAAGGATAAGAATTTAGATTTTATTGTATGGACATTTCAGATCAGTGTGACACCAAAGCTGGAAAGGAACTGGAAACAGGCCAAACTTGTGTGCAGCTGGCTTCAACTGGCTCTCCAGCCACTCTGAGAACAGGCAGCCTCAGAGCCCCAAACCTGCCAGGAGCCAGCGCAGCTGTCACTGAAGCCAATGGGGTGGATGGAGGGTGGGTGCAGGGCTGGAACCACCCCAGGGCCACGGGCCTGACATTGCTGCACTGTAATTCTTGATTGTAATGGTGCATTTGCAGTAATAATATTAGTGCTGACATGACATGCTTTTAGCCTTCCTGCCACCCATCCTGCTACAGCCCTTGACGAAGACAATTAATCACCAGAGAAATGGTACCAACACACAGCGCAACATTACCACGTTACCAAAAAGCAGCTCGCTCTAGCAGATGCAGTCTTCAGCTCGCAACCTCCATTTGTTCTCATTTCTAATATTAGCCAGGGGAATCAGAAGATATTCCAATCTTTCACGTTTTTCCACCGCTCACCACCCTTCCTGGTGTGCAGCCAGTGTGGGGGATCAGCAGCTTTGTGACCCATGGCCACAGACAGGCCCCTGCGCTCTGGTGCCAGCTCAGGCCTGAAACCCCTTTGGGAGCCACGAGATGTCCTGAGGGACCCGTGTGGGGCAGCCAGCAGTGCCCTTGTGGCACATTCCCAATGGGATCCTGGGCTGCATTAGGAAGAGCATTGCCAGCTGGTCAGGGAGGTGATCCTGCCCCTCTACCCAGCCCTGGTGAGGCA
>QWTY01099060.1:0-15387 GCA_008033365.1 Pseudorectes ferrugineus
CACCTCCACAGCCCCTCACTGCCTGCCCTGCAGGGACCCCACCTCCACAGCCCCCCATGGAGCCCTCAGCCCCCACTCACGCCGCGGTTGCCTCTCTGCAGGCCACTGCTGGGCAGTGCTGCCAGGGTCCGGTAGTCCAGGCGCAGGGGTTCACTGGGGACATTCTGGAGAGGGGTAAAAAAACCACAAACAACAGGAACAGGTCAGGCCCAAAGTCAAATAAATCAATGAGAAAGAGCAATGAAAAGGGAACCACCCCAGTAATAACCAAGGCCTTATCTCCAAACTCGTCAGAGTTCCCACTGTCTGGAAAAAGCTGGAATTGTTCGAAACACAACCATGTGAACTCATGGCAGGAGCCAGGCTTGAGAAACCCTGCAGAGAACGTGTCACTGGTCAACCTGTTCAACCTGCTCAACCACTACTGCTCAGATCCCTCCACTCCTCCTGCCCCCATGTCCACTTCCTGATGGAGGAGAGGACGTGCCATACCCACCCGTTTGCTCCAACAGCATCCAGAACGGCTGGATCTGGACACGTTTAAGAATGCAAGTCTGCAATTCCTCTACAGTTTCTTTTTCCAGCCTTAACTCACACTCACTGTACAACTTTGTTCAACTTTGCTTCCCATGTGTTGCCTTTCTAAGCCTAAATAGAAGCCAAGGTTTCTACCCCAGCCCCAGTTTTCCTCAATCCCTTACACATTTCTTCAGTTCTGATCTCTTATCCTCAAAGCCACATCCTTTTAGGGGAGGGAGTGGAGAACACAAACTTTGGGGAACAAACTCTTTTTGGGGACTTCTCCAGCCTTCCAGTGTAGCTGTAGCCCTTTTCTGGGACTCTCCAGCCCTTCCCCTGTGCTGCTCACCTCCGCTTCCTCCTCAAGCTGCTGCGTGGCTGCCTCCCGCTCCCTACGCATCCGCTCCTTCCACGGGACAGAACAGAGCCAGAGAAGAGAGACAAGAGAGAGGCAGAGAGGTCACACATGCTGGGCAGGAACTGCTGAGACGACAGAGGTGTGGTGCCAGCAGCAGGAGAGAGGGAGCAGAACCCCAGCATGAACACTGGGACTGGGGAAGGAGGAGCTGGAATTCGGCACTTGCACTGTTATTGCCAGCAGAATGGACAGGGACAGAACAGGAGGATCTGGGTGCCACAGGCGGGAGGGGAGAGCAGGTGTCCCCAGGATCCTCAGCAGGGACAATCCTGGGGAAAGTAAGGAGAGCTACAGTGCCCCAAGCATAAGCTACACCAGCACCAAGGGACGGGAGGAGTTTGCTCACTGCTGGAAGAGACAACTCGATGAAGCACAGACAGGACAGGCTGGAAGGGAATGGAAAAACGAACCTACAGAGCACAGGCCTCGCTGGCTTATAGCATCACACACAGAATGATGCAAATACATACAAAGGGACAGAATGGTCTTGGCACAAGGTCAGCTCAGCACCAGCTGTCAGCCCGCGGTCACTCAGCACTGCAGGGACATTAGAGAGTGACCAGTGACTAATCCCAAAAGCCCCAGCCACAGGCTCACTCCCAGGCTGCAGGAGGAAGGGAACACTGCGGGACTTGGCCTAAGGACTGATTTCTGGGCACTGATACTTCTGTGACTTGTCACCTGGCACCTCTGGGCAGAGCCAGGCCTGGCGACAGCACAGCAGCATCCTTCCCTCCTCTTGTCATGGAACCCTCCCAGCTGCTCTTCCCAAGCAGGAACCAGATGGTCCAGAAGTCCTGACACTGGGAGGATGGGAGGTGGAAGGCAGCTGAGAGGGAGTCACCTGAAAATTCTGCTGAGCACCTGGGCCCTGTTCTTTAACAGATTCCATGCATTACAGATTCCCACTGTCCCACATCACCCCTTGACCTCCAAGCACGAATAAGCAGTATGAGAAGACACTAATGCTCTGGAGGATCACAACTCCCAAAAGGATATTGAGGGACCTTTAACTTAAAGTTTACTCTGAATCTGGTTATGCTTGTTTTGGCCAAGAGTTCTCTGCAGGGTGAGGGTTCCAGGTGACACTAATCTGGTGCGTGGCTCTTCTCCGAGGTCATATTCTGAGGAGTGACAGGAGCACCAGGCAGCCCAGATGGAGCTGTGGCACGCTCCAAATCCATCTCTGACAATATCTGGGGAGGACCTGGATTAAGACTAGAAAAATAACTACAGCCACAGAGCCAGGAGAGAGCACCAGGAACCAGTCCACAGAGACTCGGAGTTACTGACACCTCTACTAGAAACTGAATTATCAGAGAACTGGAGGCAAGAGGTGTCAGCAGTGAATGGGTTTGAAAACTTCTACCGTGAGTAGAGCAAAGGTCCAATTCCTCCCAGTTATTCAGTTCACAGCTTGCTGAGGGCTGGAGACACGTTTGGTCTCTATTGCTCTTGTGCAAGAACGAACATGAAACACTGAAGAGTAAGAAAACGGTCCAAAAATGGTGACAGAAATTACCAGGGAGCTGGCACCAAGACGGGAAATCCTTCACTATTCCAGTGGCCACCACGGAGTGCTGGCTCCATCACTGGGATAAATTTCATCATCAAAACCAGCTTTAGAGACATAATCCCAGATTCAAGGTTTAAAAGGCCCAGCAGAAAAACGTCTTTGCTCATGGGCCTCAGGATCCTGGAAGGTGCAAGGAGCCCAGAGCATCCATTGCTGCCTCCTCCTGGCACACCAAGGGAAGGGGCACCAAAATATATCAGCATTTTTTAAAATGAGATATGGCCAAGGCTACTTCACCATTCATAAAGGTTTTTCTGGGTTTTTTTTGACCCAAGTATTTTTAAGTAATCTCAGTATAAATTTTGGCAAAGTCTTTCTCTACCTGAGCCACCTGCTCAGCCCAAGCAGCACAGTTTGGGGCCACACTTGGTATATTCACAGGTGTTAGGAATGCTGACCCACAGTACCTGAAGTCTCCTGGAATGTATTTAAATCCATATATCCATATTCAAATCCATATGCTGCCAACATTAAAACTGGTAGGAATAGCCTTTGCTCAAACAGAAACACAATGAAATCAGGTTTGCTGAAACCACATTAAACCACTCTGAGTTCCTTCCCAGGCAAGGAATGAGGCATTTTATAGGAAAAACCTAAATCTGATCTGAATTGCCTCTGCTCTGGGCTGGACCAAGAGAACTGCTGAGGTCCCTCCTACCCAAATTATTCAGGATGGTTTGGGTGGAAAGAGACCTTTCAGGGTCATCTAGTCCAACCCCTGAAATGAGGGACGTCTCCAACTGGATCAGGCTGAAGATCATTCTGCAAGGTCATTTGACTTCCATCCAGAATTGCCAACCTCACCCCGCTCTTGTGGGGCAGCAAATGTGAACAAGCTCAGAAATTGCAGCTGCAGAGAGAACCTTCAGGTGTATCTGAACCAGAAACCTGATGAACACCTGAAAAATGTACACACTCATCTGCCAGGAGAGCAGATTCCCCACTGACAACACCGAAGAATTCAGTTTTCCCTCTTCTTCCAACGACTCTGACTGGATAAATTATCGTTTGAAGAGGGATGACTGGAAACTCTAAGTCCTCAAGGGGCTTGAGTCTGCTGATCTATTTCTGTGAAATTCTGCTTCTGTGAAATTCTCCTTCTGTGCAAGGCTGAACCAGTGGGCAGAGACACAAAACTCTCACAGCAAAGCAGAGAAATGACCATGTGAACTGAGAAGCACAAAGCTGTGACTGATTAACAGCATCACTTCTCCACTCAGGGCAGCTCGGAGCTGTGTGTTCCCATCTTTGCTCACAAAAGCTCTGTCAGTCACAGGGTGCTGGACAGAGAAAACTGATTAAATTTGGAACTTCCAAGCTCATTGGCCATTTTTCTTGAAGCTGCAGCTTGGCCAGGAGGTACCAGCAGGTAACAAGGGTGGTCTTTGTGAATATCACAGGAGCATCACCAGAGAAGTGCACAGGGAGGTACAGCAAAGCCAAAGAGCAGCCGGGGCAACAGAGCAGTGCATTACAGAGAGGGACTGCCCAGAGCTCTGCCCCATGGCACTGACAATGGGGCAGAGATCCACAACTCCCATGGTACTACAATGGAGCAGAGAGAACCTGTGACACCTTCCCTGGGACTCACAGGCTCGGCAGAGCCACTGCCACAAACAGATTCTGCTACACAAATAATCTCTCACCACTTTCTCCATTTCTTCTCTCTCCCACTGAGTGGCTTCTCTCACCATTTCCATCTCCTAGGAGAGAGCAGAGTTAGAGCCACCTCACCCAGTGCTCTCTCCACACCTGCAGCATCTAGAACCTCATGAAGGTGTCACAGGCCCATCCTAGCATGTTCCTGATCCAAGTGCTGGGTCCTGCTGATCCCATGCCATGTCCACTGCTCATTACACTGCAGGCTGCATGCACCAACGGGGACACTAGAGATTTCCAGAAACTGCTTCCACTCAGTAACATGCTCCCAGTTCAGCCACAGCACACACCTTCTGCAGGATCTCCAGCTCCTCAGGGCTCAGATCCCGGTCGATGGAGGAGATGCTCTCCAGGCTGTTCTTGCGCCCAATGCCAGCAGCAAAAGGGTTTGCAATGATTCCTGGAGACATCTGCAAAGCAAGAGGCAAATCACACCTGGTGGAAGCCCATAGAGTGCCATTTCAAAAACTCCCTGTTCCAGGCTCCCAGATACAGAGTACCAGGACAATCCCAAGCAAGTCAGAACTCTTTCAACAACTTGAAACCTTATTCCATAGAATCCCAGACTGGTCTGGGTTGGAAGGGACCTTAAGAGCATCCAGTTCCATCCCTGCCATTTCAGCTGACAATTGTTTGAGGAACCTGAGGTCTAAGTAAGCTGAGCAGGGATTGGGTTCATGTTCTACTGGAGAATACAAAAGCTGACTAGCTAAGTCTTGGAAACAGAAATCTGAGAGGGCACAGGATTGCTCCAGGGAAGTTTTACCTTGTGGGGAAAGATGAACACCAATAAAGAGCCAGACTATTTACTGCAAATGTAACACTGGCCAAGAAAAAATGGGCATAAATAGCCTAGTGAAAACGAGCTTGAAAACTTATTTTTTTTCAGTGCAGTGCTATTGTGGGACAGTTCTGGAACCAGCAGGAGAAAGACAGTCCTGAGGGACCACTGCTTTTCTGGACTGGAGACCCCCTCCAGTTCACATCATAGGTCAGACTTTGAAATCTGGGACCTCAAAAAACCAAAAAAATCTACAGCAAAAGGTTGGGAAAATCCAGCATTCTGTGAAGACAGAGGTGGGATCCATGTAGAGGGATTCTGGTCACTCCAAGGGCACCTGCACTCCAGTCCTCACCTCAATGGCAGCCGCAGCCTTGGGGTCAAAGCCGTCGCACACCAACACGAGGAGCGCGTCGCCCACCCCGCGGAGGATCTGCACGGCTTCCGTGTGCGTCATTCCCAGCAGGCTCTGGTGATTCACCTCCAGGATCCGCATCCCCACCTTCAGGCGGCCGTCTCGGGCTGCAGCCCCAGAGGAGCTCACCTGGAACACACCAGGGAGTCACTGGAGTGGGTCAGAGGTGATGGGAGAGCAGGGGACCGTGGACAGGAAGGAGCAGACAGCACATACAGGAACGGGGACAACAGCCTGCGGCTGCAAGGCAGGGGAGGCATCTGGAAATACTATGGAGAGGGCAGAAAAGGAAGAACCTGCACAGGCTGGTGGAGGGAACAGGTGCGGAAGAACCTTTTATGCGAGATAAAAGGATGTGAACTTGAAATGTGTCGTCCCAAGGAAAGAAGCAGGTGAAAAGGAAAAGCTCTCATATCATGATGCATCTCACGGAAAGAGAAATCATTTTGTGGTGGGAGAGAGACAATGGAAATGCAAATGAAGACAAACTAAGGAGGAAGGAGGCAGGGATCAGACATGCAAAGAAGAAGAAGAGGAAAAGCACCACTTTGTCTCTTGGTTACCAGAAATACATAGGGAAAATCAGAGGCAGGAAAACCCCTCTGGATAGGACAGGTAAGAGAGGTTGAGGGGAGTAACACAGCTCAAGGGAGAGCAGGCAAGTTCAGAGTTTTGGTTCTCTGCAGGCTAAAACAACTACTATTGGGAAAAAAAGGGAGGGGAGACGGGGTAAACTAACTCTGCGCCATGGCTAAACCGTGAACCTTCCAACCCCCAAATGCTGTAAGGCTGCAGGAGAGAAAACCAGACCCAATTACTAAAAACAACTGTCAGTTAGAATAATCCCAGGTTTTCTTTTCCTGCTGTTACAAATGTCCCAGGTGAACGTGCAACTGTCACTTTGAAAGAGAGAATTTATTCTTTTAACTTCAGAACTCAGATAAAACAGTTACAGCCACATAATGACAAATGCTGAGTATTCCCTTGCCTTAACAGCAACCAATCATCAATTATCAGGGCTGACTGGCAATTAGGGAGTGTCTTCAGCCATGAGGATAACTCAAACCAGTTTCTACCCCAAAACACCAGCTAAAGAGGGAACCAGTGACACTAAGCTGAACACCCAGAGTCCTCTTTGTCAGCAGCAAGACCAAAATGACACCACTTATTTCTGTGCTCTGCTGCCAGCGAAGAAGAAGAAACAATAAAAACTTTTTGGAAAGGGTTGGGAGGAGCATAATCTGATAAGCATAAGTTGAACAAGAACACATGTTATTTCTGGGGGAAAAGTGTTGTGAGAAGTATGTGTGACACAAGCAGTCACTTAAAAAAGGAACAAAGTTACACACAGGGTGCATGGCACAAGAGAAAAGGTTACGAATTCCTGATGCTTTCCATGGAAGGAGGAAAGAGCTTGCACGTGTAAGTGGGCAGGAAGCCACAGGCACACGGGGACCAATAGGAATGTGGGTAAAGGAAAAATGTGTGGGTTTGCATTATAGAAAAAAACACAAGAAAAGAAATACAAAGCAAAATAAAGGCAAACAGGAAATAAATGAAGAAACTGTGTAGCTGTTGTAGAGGAGGAAATATAAGAGGACAAGGATTTGTCTCCTTTGCTGGAGGGAGAATCTCCAGAACTGATGCACCACTGAAAGCTGAGAGCGAATTCCAACAGCTCCCCCAGGGATCACCCTTCTCCTGGCAGTGCTTGCACAGCACCGACCTGCAGAGGCAGTGCTCTGGTACCTTGGAGATGAAGATGCCTTCATCAGTGGGATCGAACGGATTGCCAGCATGGCCCTTTGCTCCACCCCGGATGCTGATGCCCAGCTTCTCTCCTGGAGCCTTTTCAATGCATATTTCCTGGAAACACAGAAAAGTCTCCTTGTTTCTGGGCCAAGTTCAGCTGAGGGAACACTCCTCGGAGTGACCACAATTCTAACTGCCCTGAAAAGGGCCTGAATTAGCCCCATCCCTCATTTGGCAGTTTATTTCTGTTGGTGAGGACCTGCCCTTTTCTGTTCCCTGCTCACATCTGGTCTTTATGATATCTCGTCATTCTCTGATGACAGAGTCACCACGGCCATGGCACGAGATCCTCACCACTCCCCAGCTGGAGATGCACTTACAAGAGACTGGATTCTGCCAAAGGAGAAGGAAATTCCAACCAGGAGTCTGGTTGTATCCTAGTCCCAGACCTCCAGCCTGGTAAGAAACTGCCTCCAGAAGCAACCCTGTGATTCTCCCCAGCCCTCTCACTCAGAACCCACCTGCATCCCGGGTGGAGGTGGGTCTCTCCGGACCAGCATGGTGAGCTCCTGAGCGTTGGAGAGTAGCGCATTCACGGCTTCCTGGTGGGTGGCATGGCGCAGGTCGATGCTGTTCACCTCCAGAATCCTGTCCCCGACGCGGAGCCCGCTGCGCGACGCCAGCCCCCGGGGAATGACCTGCAGAGAACCATAACACAACTAGAGAAGGGAAGCCCATCTCTCCTTGGAGATGTGATTGTATCCCCAGGCATCCTCCAACACCCTGCAGGCCTGCTCTGACTCCTCTCTCTGCAGACAAAGTTCCCTAAGAGGTGACATATCTGGGAACACTGGTGAAGAATGAAGTGGGATGTGCTTTGAAGTGCTATTCCATATGTTAGTCTCATATTCCAAATTTAATCTGAGCCAATCCTGTGCCAGTTTTGCCATTACTTTGCCCGTGACTGTAACCAGGACTGACAGCACCAGTACTACTCCAGTCCTCATCCAGTGCTCTGCAGGGGCTCCTGAGAGCTACAGAGGGACTAAACCTATAACCAAACCTGTGTTCCTGGTGAAACAAAGGAGTCAGCAAGGAAAGGGTGAAACCTGTGAGCACATGGGCAAGCAGGGATGGTGGGAAAGAGTTAGTTAGGCTTTGAGAAGAGCAAATCCTGCCTCACTGACCTGCTGATGCACTGCAAGAGAAACCATGGGCACATGAAGGAAGAGATCTGGCAGGCACCACTCCTAGAATTCCCAACAGCCCTTAACAAGGTCTGAACCCAGCAACAGGTGTCAGAGGAGTCAGATTCAGCATCTCCAAGTGACAAGGGAAGTCAGGAAGTAGAAAGGGCTCAGCAGGGATGTCCTCTCCAGCATCCCCCTATTCCAATGAGCGTGGATATGCAGGACTGTGAAGGAATGGGCTGCAGCCAGTGGCCAGCCTGTGTGCTGTCCCTAAATGGCAAATTATGTCACCACTGGAATGGGAATGTGGGATCAAAGGACACTGGCCTGAGAGCAGCAGAGCAGCTCTGGGTGTCCCAGTAGTCACACACTCATCCCATCAGCCCTTTCCCAGTAATGACTGGCTTTCTGCAATGCCAGCATCTTCCCAGGACTCAGTAAAGCCAACATGAACTCAGCAATTTCAAAAGCTAACTGGGATCCCTCCAAAGGGTTCAGCATGGATTATACAGGTTTTTTTACATGCCGTCAGATGGCTCCAGCAGCAGCAGCACATCCAGTACAACCCTTCACACATCCCTCTCCTATCCCCTTATTTCACAAATCCATCCTGTACATCTGGAATCAAAATCCTTCACTTTAATCCCAATAATCCAACAGCTCAGGAACACTCAGGGCAGCTCTCCTGGGACTCTACCTTGGAGATGAAGACCCCCGGCTCATGAATCCCAAAGGGATGACTGGAATGGTCACTGCCTCCGACGATGCTGAGGCCCAGGGGACCACCTGCTTTCACCAGGTGAATTTCCTTAAGGGAACAAGAAGCAGTGTCAAAGGGAATGAAGGATATCACATACAGATCACAAACACTGACAAACATGGAGTCAGGGGTGTTTTGCATGGGTAAGCACAAGGTGAACACTCACGGGACAAGGGGGTTCCCCATGTGGGACTCTGCAACCTAGAGAAGAGCTAGAATGGGGCTCCAAGAGAGCTGGAGAAGGATTTTGGACAAGGGCCTGGAGTGACAACACGAAGGGGAACAGGTTCCCCCTGAGAGTGGGCAGGGTTAGATGGGATATTGGGAAGGAATCCTTCCCTGTGAGGGTGGGGAGGCCCTGGCACAGGGTGCCCAGAGAAGCTGTGGCTACTTCATCCCTTTTTCAAGGCCAGGTTGGATGGGGCTTGGAGCAAGCTGGGATAGTGGAAGGTGTCCCTACACATGGCAGGTGGTGGGTCTGGATGGGCTTTCAGGTCCCTTCCAACCCAAGCCTTTCTACGACGACTTCTCCAGGCCCCAATAACCCAGCAGGCCGGTCCCCATCACAACACCAATCTTTCCAATGAAACCCAGCCAGGATTGCACTATCCCCCACGCCAAAGCCAAGCTCACCTCGATGGGGTACTGATCCTCCAGCCCTTTGGAGAGGTGGTTCCTCTGCGGCGCCGGCGTCTCCTCGGGCGGGCTGTCCCCGGGGCCGGGGGGCGGCGGGGGGGAGTGCATGCGCACGCGGGGCGCGCCGGGCGAGTCTCCCTCGCCGGGCTGCTCCGCGCCCTCTCTCTCTACCAGCAGCACGATGGTGGGGGAGGCCGCGGTAAGCAGCGCTACGGCCTGATCATGCCTGGCTTCTGTCATGTCTACCCCATTGATCTAGAACAACCCGCAAACTCGGCGTCAGACCGTCACCCCGGCGCTTCCCGCGTTCCAGCGCTCAGCCAAGCCCCTCAGGAGCCCTGTCCTGCTGGCACCTGGGCCCGCTCAGAGGCCTGTGCCCCAAAGCACCTTGGAACTCTCCCAGCTCCCTCCGACCTGGCAGAGGGACACAGGCACCTGCTCATTCCCACCTGATCCCAATCCCCTTCCTAGACAGCTTTCCTGCCCCTTTCCCACATTCCCTGCACACCTGGTGCCCTGCAGCACCACTGACACGGTGCTCCAGGGGACCACGCAGGCCAGGTGTGATGTTCCACCTCCCGCAGCCAAATGTCTCAACATGGGAGAAGCAAAAACAGTGACTGCCAGCAGCAATGCCACAACACAGGCATGTGCTGAAGCACCTGCTGCCTTGTCACTGAGCCACCTGCCCTTATTAGTCACCCAAAGCCCACACACAGACACTGAAGGCATGATTTGATGGGTAACAGGACCTGTCACTCCTCACTGGGCCACTGGCTGCCTAAAGCCATGCTGGGCAAGGTCATGGTAGCCCGGGGAAGATGCCAGCTCTAAGGCATTAAAAGTGACCCCAGGTACAGAGAGACTTGGAAGAACAGAGAGCCTTTCCTACAAAATGAAGATTTAAAACAGCCTCCCTAGAAACTGAAAGGCACTGGAAAGGACATGACTCTTCTCCATGGATATACAGGGGGGCAGAAACCTGAGGAGAGCCAAGCTGAGAAAACACAGCCAAAACAACAAAACTTGACAGGAAAGAGTTGAAGCTGAAAATTAAAAGGTTTCTAGTCATTAGGTTCTGGAAAAGCTTTCCAAAATGAACAATGAGGACATCAAAACAGCAGCTGCCAAGATGGGGTTTGATCAGCTCATGAAATAACAGCGTGACTGTAACAGTCACAGCAACCGGGCTTTGTAGCCCAACTCCCCACTGCCTGATTCCCAGAAATATCATTGTTACTCCCCAGCTCCTTCCCGGAGAGCAGCTTCTGGACTAAGCTGACACACACCATCTGACAGAGCTGTGTCCAGACTCCCCGTGACACTCCCAGCACTCACCCGACCTGCCCCGTCCCACCCACAGCTGCGGGTACTGCCCTCCTTAGGGCAGGGAAGGAGAAGCACAAGTGGCCCTGAACTGTCCTGGGAACTCCACAGTGTCACCTCTGCTGAGAGGACTGTCCCCAAAGGGACGCCTCTGGCATGAATCAGAGGGATGTCAAGGCAGCAGCTGGCACGTGCCCGCGGGAAGAGGAGGGATGGAAGGGACCTGGGAAATGGCTGCTGAGCACAGGACACTGGGCATCGAGCAGGAAAGGTAATAAATTAACCACACAGGTGCACAGCCCTTAACGGAATGCAGGGAACAGACACACGACTCAGACACTCTGGGATGGATCCTGAACGCCATCACCAAAAGCAATCACCCAAAGGAATCACCCACATCAGAGACGTGCGACCAAGCTTGGCAACCGATTCGCAGAAGAAATGGAGATCATAAGGGGTTGTCTCAGCACATCTCTTGTAGGAAAGGGCCAAGTGCCTGCAGGAAGCTTGACAGAGGTTTTGTGGGAATATGCAGCACTTATTATGGGATGTTTAACAGAACAGAAAGAGGACTGGAGGTGAGGAACAAGCACGGGGAAATACAGAGGGAGGAGAACACGAGGCTGCTGGTCAGTGCTGCTCTGGCCAAGCCCTGGGCTTGAGTCCACATCTGCTCTGCCTTCTCCCCACATTCTGTATTACTGTGCCAGTTCACTCTGTTCTGGGTACATGTGCAACAGCTACTGGTAAAATTCAAGCTGGACTAGCCAGCAAGTAGGAATCCAAAATGTGGGAAGACTCAAGAGGTGGCCCAGAAGCTGGATAAAAGGCTTAGGGTCTGACCAAAGAACCCTGAAGACCTCAATGCTTTGGGCAGAGGCTGGAGACCTGCAGACACGAGCATTTACTCGAGTGAGTGAGGGAGTGGTGTGCACGTTCCACCAGCAAACTGAACCCCGATGAGCCAGAGGGCAAGACCAGGGAGAAGCTGGCTGTTGCTCCGCCCTGTGAGGATACTTGTGCTCAGGTGTGCACCTGTAAAGGTACTGCCCCCTTCCTGCCCCTGTGATCTGGGACCAGCTGTGTCTGCAGTGTGTTCCATGTTTGGAGTCTGCCCTTATCCCTGCTGATGGCTGCACCTGGGAGCAGGGAAAGCAGCAGCCACGTGTCCAGGGGACTGGGAAGGGAGGATTCCTTGGGTCCTCTGATGGTTAACAAAGGCAACATGCAGGAGAGACTTGGCTCTTTGGTTCTATCACCAGTTCAAGGCCAAACATACTCATCGAGTGGGAACAAGATGATCTTTAAGGTCCCTTCCACCCTAAGCCTTGCTCTGACTCTAGGACACTACGATGACACCGCACAGACAGACCTGCTGCAGCATGACCCACTCTCATTTCTCACATCCCCTCTGCTATTTCCCTGCCCCTGACAGGATGAGAGTGGTCAGACAGGGTCGGACCAGAAGGGCAGAGTGGGGCCTCCCTGGAGCAGGGACCAGGGCACAGGACTCCTGGAGTCAGAGGTGTATCACACGTAACAGCCCTTGGTGCATTTCACCCAGTAATTCTCCACTACCTGGCAATCCTGGTGGCTCCCCAGCTTTTGGGCAGCTAATTTTCCATGGCCTTTATCTAGCTAGAGAGCAAGGCCAGCCATGCAGCGTGGCTCTCCAAGTGCCATGGGGAAGGGACAGTGTCTGTCCTTTCCCTGCTCCACATGTTTCTCTGTGTGCCAGGGAATTATATTATCCTAGCAAATCTCTAGGGGGTCACACTGCCTTATTAAGACTTCACGTGTCACCTACTGCTATCCTAAATCTCCCAAAAATCAGTTTTCTTCCCAGTCCCATCCCCAAAAAACCAGCTGCCCTTAGCAACTGCTCCCAATCCTGCACCCTCCCTGCTAGATTCCCATCCCACAACCCCACCTCTCCAGCACTCCCCCCAGCAGGTCCCTGTCCAGTCTCTTCCCCCACCAAAATGACTCCCAAGAGACACAGAAACACAGGGAAGCTGGGGAGTGAGCGACAGTCACTGGGGAGTGTTGAGGGGTGTTAACTCAGAGGGGAGACCTAGGCTGGGCTCTTCAATCCATGTGCTCAAAGCTCCCTTAAGAAAGTCAAAGGAGCAATCCCAGTTCTTCTCTTGAGGAGAAGTCCGGGAGGATTTAGAGCACAGGGGAAGAGCAGGAAGCTGTGCTGTATTTATTTTCTTAAGAAAACAAGAATTCTTTGGCAAAGTCAGAGCTGAGCATGACCAGGAGACCACGGCTTTGGAAATGGGCCCTGCCTGCAGAACCCATGAGCCCTGTACCCAGCAAGGGTCCTCCCCTTCCCCATGCAGGTAGAGGCAACCTGCACCCACATCCCAGAAATCATGGCATCTTGGAAGCTTTCCAATAAAAACGGGCAATTGCTGTTTCAAAGGAGTGTGGGAAGCAGGCTTGGAAGTTATGGGAATAGCCCTGGTGAGTGTTCTCCTGAAAGGTAACGTGTTCCTGCATTCATCAGAGGTGAGCAGAGCATCTGAGCTTCAGCTGGTGCTCAGCACCAAACCTGTAGGGCCACACACACCTCAGCACAGGGACCCCACTGGGGATGTCAGGACTCACGACTGCAACACCTCAGCCATGTCAAAATCCGGCAGAGGCCCGAACTCTGTAAGCCCTGAGCTCACACATCCCATAAGGAATCCACTGCAAGCTATTACTAGGGGATTAGATCTGCTCTTCCTATGAAGCTGCCCATGGATATAAATAGAGCTGCTGAAGCAGGGTGGAGACAGGTTTGACTTTTGAATCTGTTCTGTGATTTTGTGTCTCCTTTTTGCCACAGGTCGAGCAAACCAATCCCAAATGATGGGCCTCAGTTCTGCCTCTGTACCATGGAGCATCAAAACATGAGCAAATCCAAAATAATTCAGTCTAGCTGACATTAATCAGGGTCAGGGCTCGATTTTGGGGAGTGGGGAGCACTAGAAGGGAGGGAGAGGTGCTACACCAGTTCAAGCTTCCTGCCAAGACACCAGTGTCAGACCTGAGCCCGAGCTCCACTAAAATGTTGTGCCTGAGCAAATACAACACAGCCCCAGCCCAGGGATAGAGCAGACAGAAGCCAGCACTGACGAGGCTGTATCAGTGTTTACTCACGCCAGCGCTGTGGTAACACGTGCTCTTACCACAGCTGCTGGGCCAGAAACCCACCACCAGCACCAGGATGTTGGAGGTTTCCCTCAGAGGCAGCATGCGAGCACGGGAAGAGGGTCAGGAGGCTCAGGAGAGGCTCCCCGCAGGAGGGAAGTGAGGACCAGGAGGCAGAGACACGAGGTTAGAGCAGTGAGAGCCGCACGGACAGGACGGGAGACTGGGGCCAGAGTTCCAAGTGAAGCACTGAGGTACCCCTGACCTGCTCCACAGCACCCCTGGGCAGCTCCTTCTGCTCCAGCCCACGCTGACCCTGCTACCCCGCTGTGCCCCACAGGGCTCCCCCTCTCCCCATGGCAGAGCCCCCGGGCTGCCACCCAGGCTCCAGAGGGACACCAGGATGGGGCAGTGCTGCCGTGTCCCCTCCCTCCACACCACTGCTGGGGAAAGCACTCACAGAAAGCATTTGGGGAGAGGGGAGCTGTAACTGCACCCACCACCAGGCAGGGTAGAACCACCCAAATTAAATGCTCTCCCAGAAGGCTCAGGAGCTGAGAAAAGGGCCCCCAAAATCCAGCTCCAGTAACAGAGAAACAGCCCCTGCAAGAGGAAGGGCACGGAGCTGAGTCAGCCCCTTCCTTGCGCACACACTCACCGAGATGACCCGGTCTCCGACGTGCAGGATCCCATCCCGGTGGGCTGCACCACCCTCTGCGATCCGGGAGATGAAGATGCCCTGGAGCACAGTCAGGAAGGTCAGAGCAGCCCGGGCTTTTTCTCACCTGAGCCTGGTTCTCCAGACCCGTTCCCAGACACCAGGCAGGTCTCAGTTCTCTCCCCTCCACAGACCTTTCCCCTGCCCTGACGCTTTTCCCCACTCCACACAAACCCTCTGCTCCCAGAGCCCCTGGCAGCAAAGCCTTCCCGTGGCCCAGAGCCTGGAACCCATGCCAAGAGGGCAGCAGTAGGATTAGATGTCACTGGCAGGGATTCAGGAGCCCCAGCCCCCTCCTTCTATAAAAAAGAGGGAGAGGGACTTTTGACAAGGGCCTGGAGTGACAGCACAAGGGGGAATGGCTTCCCAGTGCCAGAGGGCAGGGTTAGATGGGATATTGGGAAGGAGTTCTTCCCTGTGAGGGGCCACCTCCAGCCCCCTGTGCCACCTCCAGCCTCCCATGGCCACCTCCATCCTCCCTGTGCCACCTCCAGCC
>QWTY01099217.1:5000-14008 GCA_008033365.1 Pseudorectes ferrugineus
GCTGGGCACATGAAAGCCTTTGCTTTAAGGGTTTTCTCCTTTGGTTGTTTTGAATCTCTTTTCTCCATTGCTCTTTTTAAACTTGTTTTTAATTTGTTATTCTCTTTGTAGGCCTCCTTTATTTTTATTCTACTTTACCAAAGCGCCTAGATTTTATTCCCATCCCAGCCTTATTAGCATTTTGGTCTTTGATCTCTTTTTAAAAGGATTTACACCACAGTTTTATGATTCAATTTTCCAAAGTGTATTTTCACATAATCTACAGAAATGGCTGAGACAAGAAAACTTTACAGAGGAGAGAGCTGCTCCCTGCGAGGCTGCGTAATGGAGATAGGGGCAGGGGTTGTTGCAGGCTGCACTGACGGTGCTCCCCAGAGCACCCCACATCCCACCACCTCTCCCCGCAGCACCCTGGGGGCCAGGTGTCCCCCACCACCTCACCCCTGAGGACCAGATTTGGATGGGGCTGCCCGGTGTCTTCCACCCAAGTAGCACATCTCCTCTCAGCTGCACAACCTTTAGCAGCTCCTTGCTAGGAATCACTTTCTAATGAGCACAACAAAGAGATAACAATTAATGAGGAAGCAAAGCATTTATTTCTGAGCCCTAATTAACATTATCCCAAGCATTCTCTCAATGCTCTTTTGATGTCATAAAGCATGCTGGAACTATAAATGAGCTGCTCTCCCATTAACAGTGCCATGCCCCCATCCCCTCCCTCTGTTACCCAGGCATTAACCAAACCACTACATCCACGGGAAGTTAAAGGCTGCATCTTTACTCACAAGAAAACAAGATAAACAATCTGCAGGTGGATTTTTCTGTGATGTCCCAGAATGGGAAAGGATGAAAATACAGATACCACAGCACTCGGAGAGGCAACATGTTATGGACATGCTCCCGGGCTCCTACGCAGGCACTGGGGTCACCCAGCCTCTCTAACTTGCATGCAGAAGCAGGTCTCCACCATCTGGAGTTCAAGTCAACCATATTTTTGAATGGAAAAACAATTCTAGCCTCTTCCCAAGCCAAACCATGCCTGAGTTAAAGTGTCCCCACTTTCATGGGTCTGCAGTGGTGAAATTGCATGTCCTTCCTGGAATGTGATATGGAGATGCACAATTTCCTGCCTTGCATAACTCAAATCCAGAGCTCTTCCAGCTCAACTTGCCTTCACTCTGCAAAAAACAAAGCTGCAGATACCTGCCAGGCTGCTACACAGGGATCGTGTCACTGCCAAGACCGATTGTGTTCACACACAGCATCTCCCCAGTATTTATCTGTTTTATGTGGCTTATCAGGTGCCAGTGAAACCTCTGTTCCTGACGGGGTAATGCAGGCTTGAAGGCAAGAGGAACCCTCTGGCTTATACCACATCCGTTACTAATCCACCGAGACGCAGCACATCAATAACAATGCTTGAAAGGAGCGGAGCTGTCTCGCAGCCCCTTCCCCTGCACACACACTCGAGCTGCTGAGCTCCAGGTGCTCCCAGAGCAGGAATTCGGTGGATGAAACTCCAGTCCGGGCGGGAAGAGGCCCATTCTGTATGCCCTATGCTTGACAGAAGGAAGCCGACGGAATTGGAATTGGCTCCACTTGGACCCGCGTCTGCTTTTACAACCCAGCCTCTAACCGCGCTTTCACGTGAGAGCTGTCACTGCGACTGCTCCCCTGGTGCACCTCAGCCAGAGCTGTGCTGCTGCAGCAGCAAAGAGCCTCTTCTTCATTATTTGGCTTAAGACGGGCAGTATATCAGCATTTTAATGTGCCTCTTTGTGGGAGGGAGCCCGGGACAAGCTGTACCTGCCGCTGTGTGACCCCGGCCCGGCAGCCACGCTGGGGTGTCCGGCGGCCGTGCGGGCCAGCGCTCAGCACCGTGTGGCCGGGGACAACCCAAGGCCTCCAGCCCACGCTGACATCCCCCAGGTGCTGCCCACAGCCCTCCCTTCCCATGCCGACCCCGGGCAGCCCTGCATGCACTGGCACCGCTAAACCCTTCCTGCCTGCGGCACGGAGATGCTCCGGCGCTTGGGCATTTAGGAAAGCGCGTTAATTTTGCAGGGGTTAAGCAGGGAGGAGAAAATCGGTGACAATGCCTGTGCAAGGAGAGCAGATGAGAGGAGCTGCCCCGTGTCCCTGGACACCTGGAAAGCAGGGGACACCCAAGAGCTCCCTGTGCAAGAGCGACCCCCTGCCCAAACCATTTGTCATTAACTCCCACTTAAGAGAAGAAAGAAGCTGTGCAAACCATTAGGAAGATAATTGGTCTCTTCTCTGTGTTTCAATAAAAGCAAGGGACAAAACACCATGTATGTGAAATAAGTACTTTGGGATAACAGCACCCGTCACCTTGACAACTCGGTCAGAGGTCTCGGCGTGGCGGTGCCTGTGCAGTGAGGTGTGAGGAATAGAGGACGCCGGGGACAGGGGGAAGATACTTGTCTGACCAGCAGAGATGTGAGCGCCACAACAGCCTGTTAGCCGCAGGATTTCTGAACAGCCAGCAGCTTTCACAAGAAAAGGCTGCACAAATAACCCCTGCGGAGCCGGGGCAGCGGGGCGGGCACAGTCCCGGTGCCGGCGGTGGCCCGGCCGTGGCTCGCTGCCACCGCAGAGCCCAGAGCCCGCACACGGACAGGGACAGGGGGTGCCCGCAGCTCGGACGGGGTTCCGCCCGTGCCGGGACAGCGCACAGGGGACAGGCTCTGCTGGCACCCGCGGGGACACAGCTCCACCGAACACTGCCGAACGCACCAACACGTAAAACAACATAATATTGCAAACAAAAAGTGACAAGGTAACATACTAATATGAACAGACACAAAATCAATAGGAATTTCTATTTAGGTAGGAAATCAATAGGAATTTCAAGGTAGGAAAAAAGGAAATTACTTACCTTTAATTTGAGCTCTCTTCAAGTCTGGTTCTCCATAGAAGGGCGGCGGTGGCTGGCAGGGCCGGGAGCAGGAGTGCCGTGGGCATGATGGCAGGGCCACCTCCCCGGCTGCTCCGGGGCCACACGCCACCCCGTGAGGTCCCTGCCCTGCCCCACGCGGGGGGAGGTGGGGCCATGGCCCGGACCAGCCCGTGGGACCTTGGCATCGCTGCCCGGAGCAGGACAGGGCTTTGCCGGGCCAGGTGGGCACCAGATGCTGCACAGACCCCTCGGGCGCTGGGAAGGGAGCACCCACAGCCAGGGTGCCCGAGGGGTGCAGGGATGGCTCAGAGCTTCAATTTCCAGTGTCCTCATCCAGCTGCGACAGCACTTCCATGGCAGTGTTTGCAAAACAGGCCATCCTTGGGAAGGAAAAGTCAGTGCAAGGTGCCTGGGATGTGGCAGCTCAGCCCTCACCCCGCAGGACGATCATGCAAATGGGCTCACTGGTCCGTGCAGAGCCCTTCTGATTCCAGCACGCCTTGGCCAAGGCTCCCGGCTCTGGCTGTGCGATGCTCTCAGAAAGATGAGGGCCTCCGTTTGAGCCCCTTTAAATCAAAAGATGTTATGAAAGTGAGAGATTACTGTTTTGTTAAAAGCAGAGCTAGCTGTGCTTCAAACTCTGCCCCTTCACTTGCTTAAAATTAAAAGACTTCTAGAAGCATTAGTATTCCACTGAGGATCTCCAAATCACCTCCTGATGTGGTTGAAGGTGGAAACAATTTTAAGCCACTGTTTCCAGCTAGATTTGAATGCAGCAGCAAAGTCCAGTGTACCAGCATTTTGCATTTCATTCATTCATGAGTGCTAAAATGGTCTGATGCATTTTAATTTACACAGAATGGGAGGGAGGCAGAGCTTTGGTGAGAAGTGGGCAAGGTGGGCCTTCGCCAGGGAGCACAGAGCCATGAGTGCAGCTGTCTCTGGCTGTGGGGGCAGAGGGCAGCGTGCCGGAGCTCCAGCTCCGTGCCTTGGGCTGCCAAAAGTTCTCCCATGGCATCCAAAGGTGCATTTCTCCTCCTCCCGGCTGGGATTGGGCTCCTCGTGGTCGGGCAGTGCCTCCTTGGCAGCCCACCCTGCTGCAGTCAGAGCAGAATAAGGGCAAAGTCCATCTGGCCCTGGATATTAATCCCGGGTTGTGTCTCCACTCTTCTGCCATCATGGGCTGCTTGGAAAGCACATTAACCCCAGGTATAACAGCCTTGATTGGAATAGTCAGCAAGGGGAGACTTTTCAACAGAATATAAACAAAAAAGGGAGAATAACAACGCACAAAGGATTTTCTTGGCAGTTCTCTTGGTATTTTTGCCAGAGGTCCATATGATGCTCTGTCCCACCGCAGAGGTGTTGGAGACCTCCTGAGGGGATGGTGTCTGGCAAAGGGAAAGAAGCAGTGGTAGAGCGCAGGTCTGCAGCACAACCTGGCAGTGTCCCAGCTTGGACCTCTGTGAAAACCAGCAACAAATCAGCTCCACTTGCCGAGGACACTAAATTGAGGTGAGTGCTGAATGAGCTTGCAACAGCACAACAAAAATCCAAAGGATTTTATCATCTTTGTAGCAGAAGGGACATATGGTAAATAAAATTTAATGCTGCCAAATGGGAGAAATGTAAAATGGCCTAAGAACCGTAAAGCAAAGAGCAGCATGAATGGAGGCGAACCGGTGCAAGAGGGAGGATCTGAAGATAAAGAAACAACTGAGATAATTACAAAAGCGTTGAATGCATCCGTGGATATTCGCCCTGGTTGCAAAGTAGCCCCAGCCCTGGCAGAGCCACCTGGTCCAGTGGCACGTGGGGACTGGCTCCTGCAGGCACTCATTGTCCCTGTCCCTTTGTCTCTCTCATGGAGCTCCGTTCCTTCCTGACACCCCTCCCTGGGGACTGGAAGAGCTGGTCTCACCTGTCAGGTCATCTCCTCTGTTAGGGTCGGTCAGAACTGAATGACTCTCTCCCTGAGACAGCCCCTGTATGAAGGACAGGACCCTCCCCAGATTTCTGGACTTTCCATTCCTCAATTCCTTGCATTCCTGGGGCAGTAAGGCCACATCCCAAGCCCAGATTGTGCTGGGGTTCAGAGGCAGGCACAAGGCTTATGGGCCTCTTTTGCCTTTATTGAGTAACACCTTTTTTTTCCCACCATGGAAACTGCAGCCAACTTCACATTTCCCTGCAACACCATGCTTGTGCCTAATTAAGCTCTATTAATACTAATGAACAGACTCACCATAGCCCATCACTTTAGTTCTTAATCTAATGCCATGTTGTGACACTTGTTCAATGATGATTTCAGCCCATGAATCAAATCATTGTGGTTCAGCCCATATGCCCAGCTCCCTTCTCACATGGGAGTGGAGAGAAATCCAGGCCAGCATATAGGAAAACTGGATAAGGAGCTTCTAATTAAATAAAAAGTCAGACATGAGGCCAGGTTGTCCCAGTGCGGGGCAGCAGCTGTGGGAAGGGGCAGAGGGCCTGTGCATGGTGCTTCAGCCCAAGCAGAGCCCAACCCCAAAGCTCTGGTGCAGAAGGGAAAGAGGCACAGAAAAGGAGCAAAGAGGGACACCAGGGGGAAGGCTTCACTAATGAGGAGCCCCAAGAGTCCTTTCCTTCTTTTTTTTCCCCCTTCCTTTCTTCCCAGAAAAGAACTGAATTCAGTTATTCTGGGAGGAGAGGCCACTCCTGCACTGAGTACTGGCTCTTGGAATAAATGATTTGTCAGATTTGCGAATTCTGAAAAAAAAACCCAACTCCCCTTTAATTTCATGAAAAGGTTTTATGAAATCAAAAATTCAAAGGTTTCATGAAATCAAAAATGCTCTTTATTCCTGATATGCTCCTATTGCTTGTCACCTAGCTTTATAGGGTGATGCAGAATTTAATTCTTTCCACATCTGCAGACAATTCCCAAACTTTTTGTGTTCCTCAGGTACTGGTTTCCCATTGCAATGGGCCACCAAGCACCCTGTCTGTGCTGGGTGCTGGACTGGGGCCTCCATTCTGTGCTCTCTGTTTAATGCTGCTGAATTATTCAGGTGGGAAACTCCACTGAATACAAAGGCTCAAATAAGAAACATTAAAGTTAGAAAATCCCAGGTTTTCAGAAGTACTGGAAGTGAAAAAAATATTCCAGCCAGGTTGATTTATGTTTAAAATACTGAAATATACTGCTGCACTGATCGCTTTGAATTGTGCTGTCATGCTGGGTGGCAGAAAGAGATGAGATTTTTCAATATGTTAAAGTGTAAATGTTGTTAAAAACACAGTATTAGGAGATTAAGATTCTGACCCTTTACGTTCCAATGATCGTAAAAATCAGACTTGCAGCCCATTACGGAACAGCTTGCCGAGGCATCGCACTGAATCACTCCACCACCAGGATGCTATAACCCTGCTCGGGCTTATTCATAGGCATCTGCTGATGTGGCATCTACATCAAACTGTGAATGCAAATGCAACGTGGAGGGCTTGGATGTGCTTTAATAAACCCTGCCAGGTTCCCCCTGTTCATCTCAGAGCCCTGGGGGAGGAAGCAGCTCCTGCAGCCGTGGGACATGGCAGCCACAGTGGCTGCACAGCCCGTCACAGCGCCAGCCCCAGCGCCACCGCAGCCGTTCCCCTTTCTCTGTTCACCCTAAATTAACCTGGCTGGGTCCTGGCTGCAGGGAGCACTCCGAATCTGGACAGCTCTGTGGAGAAAGCCCCATCGATTACAGTTAACCAGGCCTCACTTTTTAGAAGAGCACAACACAAGTGGCTGCTTTGCTGGGTGCACAGAGCCGTGTCCCCTGTGCAGCCTGGGCACCGCTGGGGCCCTCGGGCACCCAGGCCAGGAAATTATCATTTCCATCCAGATATTCAGCTCAGAAGGCTGCCAGACGGGGAAGAGATATCAACCCAAGACCCTCCCAAGGACCTGCCCTGTCCCCCTCAGCCAGGGGCTGCTCCCCAGTGGGACAGCTGGGCTCATCTCCTACCAGGAGAGGCGGGGACAGGCAGTGCCACCGGCTGCGGGTGCAGCCTCTGATCCTTCCAGCAGCGGCAATTATTTAATGTAATGAGGAGGATCCAAGCACTGGAACTTTTCAGAAAGATTTAATGTTTTATGACAGACCAAAATTGTGTAATGAAAAAGCCTGATTTTGTGTGTGGGAAGATACTTAGAAATCAAATGTGTGCTGGTGCCTGGGAGGCTGAGGCAGATGAGTTCTGGAGCCCCTCTCAGCCTGACCTTCCTCCCGGCCACCCTCCTCCAACGGGACAGCACTGCTCGCCCATCCCACCATCCCACCATCCCCATCGCAGGACACAGCCCTGGCAGTGGCACCACAGGGACACAGGGACTGAGGGACAGCCAGGCTGAACCTCCAGAGCCCTCCTCACAGACGGCTGGGGCTCGGCACAGAAACATGCAGATTCTGGCTTTTATTTGAAGCAGGTTTGAAAGAGCAGTGAAGGTTATTGAAAACATAACGAAAGCTCCTCCTTATTTCATTAAATACAAATGTGAGTGGGGTCATCAGTTTTTATAGGGGCTCGTAAAGCATCCCTCTTGTTCAAATAGGCTATCAAATCACCCAGGGCTCCTCTCTGTGAGGAGCGCAATAAACCCAGAGTTTCTTCTTTAAGAAACTCATCTCAACATCATAATAAAATAACCTTAAATAATACAGTATGGAACAGGTTTTCAATAACATAATTATAGGCTTCCATTTTTTTCCTGGCAGGTCATTTCTTGGTATCTATTTTGGATGCCATATTGCAGAGGAAGGGGGTAGGGATGGAAGCATGGGCGGGTTTTGAAGCATGTCCTCAGGTCACAGCAGATCACCTTGCCTTTCCTTTGTGTGCAGGCACCAAGAGGCTTGGGGGAGCCGGGCAGAGCTGCAGCCTGTGGAGATGGGACAGCAGAAGAAAAGGTTAGCTTGGGTCACACTTCTGAGCACCAGATCCCATGGCAAACCCTCCTCAGAGCAGGCTGGCTGGCACAGGGATGGTCAAGGTTTTAGATGATCCCCTGTCTGTGAAGGATGGAGGAGGAACATCCATTGATGGGGCAAACACAGACAGGCAGCAGTGGTTGGTATCATTCAAAGCCTTTACAGTCATCTGGCAAAAAATCCCCCATATTTTACTTTGTTTTCTTGATCACAGCACTCATCCAGAAAGGATTTTAGATGGACAAGTTGCCTGGAATAAGATCTTTGTAAAACCAAAGAAGCTGTATTTATAACCCCAAGGTTCAGCCTAGCTCCTGAGCGGGAAGGAGAGACAGTCACAAGGAGCATTCAACCCTTTTCATATTGCCCACCACCTGTCCCTGCATGAACCGAGCAGGAGAGAATCCCTCCTGCTGCTTTCCCCTGGAGCTCCCCATAGCCTCTAACCAAGCACGTGAAGCCAAATACCAGACTCTTTTTGTTGGGTGGATGTTTCTACCTACCCACAAACACTCCAGACACGCAAGGGTTGCTCAGAGATGAGGAGGGACCATCTTCTCTCGGTGCCACCAAAGGCACCCGGTACATCCTGCAGCCGCTGGGTTAATGGCTGGACTCGATGATCTTAAAGGTCTTTTCCCACCAAAACAATGCTATGACTCTGTGATTCTCCCTTCTCCCTCTCTTCTGGGTGATGTGAAGCCCGGGATCTGCCCAGAAGATATAGCATTCCCCTTCTTCCAGCACCTCGGGACAGTGCAGCCCCTGCAGGAGTGTGCACATTTTGCATGGATTAAAACCTTCAGCAGTGTCTCTGTTTCCCTTTTCTTGTGTAATTGGTGGCTGACCCACCTGTGCCATGCAGTGTCATTAGTCCCCAGGAAATGGCTTGCTGGGCAAGCAAATGGTGTGTATGTTCCAGACCTGTCACGATTTTAACCCTCTGCTTATTTACCTGAGTTCTGTCTCCCCTTTATTTGGAGCAGCAGTCTGATTTTTAATGTGTGGGTGTCCACAGGGTGTCACTGATTCCACTTGGGCATTCTCGCTTCAATTTTAGAGAAGGTGTATTATTTTTTGCATGCTTATATTTCAAGTTTTACTTACAAATAATAATTAGCAGATGTTTG
>QWTY01099276.1:0-13708 GCA_008033365.1 Pseudorectes ferrugineus
TCCCTGCAGCACGCTGGGCTGGGCAGGGCAGGGCAGCACACGAGGGGGCACAGCAGGTGTACAGCAAGGCAGGCACAGGATTAGCCTGTCCCACAGCTCAGGGACAGGGTGCTCCTGTGCTCTGTGTGCAAGCTGAGGGCCCTCTCCCCTCATCCACAGCGGCACCTTGGGAGAGGTACCTGTGCTGCTAAAATCCAGCAAGAGGGTTCATTCTGTAGCTGCCGAGACACACAAAAGGGAACAACTGCAGCCTCGTGACACGGGCCCTCAGCTGGCAGTGGCACAACAGACCTTCCTGATGAGTCAGGAACTTCTGAGCTCTCCTCCAGTGAGGACTCCAGCACCCAGCAATGCAAGGGCCCGACGGCTCATGGTGCTCACGCCCAGGGCCACGCGTGGCTGTTACCATGGCTCCCCAGGATGATGGGAAACCTGGAGTGCACGGACACCAAGGGCCTGAGCCAGGGAAAGAATTGTCACAGGGAGAAAGAGAATCCAGCCCCAAACTTAGAGGGAATATGTCAGTGCCTAAAATGTTCCCTAGCTGGTTGTTTCCCTTCGCTCTACAGGAAGAGCCCAGGAAAATGTTTCCTGGCTCCAGTCACAGAGCAGCCCACTGAGTTTGACCCTGCCCCACACACACAGGGCTCAGACCCTGCTGCCAGCCCAGCAGGGCCTGGGAGCAGCGGGGTGGATCTGTGCTACTGGCCTGGGTCAGCACTTGCCAGCCCTTGCAGGGCAGTGTGGAGCAGGAGGGGCCACCAGCAGCCACCACCTGCCCAGTCACAGCTGGGAACTGACACCTGGAAACGCCAGAGCGACTCTGCTGAGCAGCCAGAAGCATCCCAGGAAGGTCCTTACAGCCAGAGGATTCCAGGTTCCTGTGCCTGGGAGGGAGGAACATGCCATCCCATTTCACTGCCCCCTTCATCTCTGCAGGAGCTGCGGATTTGGGTCCCATGAGGAGTGGAGGGGCCGCAGGAGGGAGCACAGGAGGGGCTGCAGCTGTGGGGTAACACGGGTGCATCTATGACCTTTCATGTCCCCAAGGCAAAGTGCTGCTCACGACAGACAACATCAACCCAGTGTCCTGACTGCCACCTGCAGTGTCCCCGCTGCCACCCGCTCGGGTGCCTGGCTGCTCTCTGCCCACACAGCGAGCGAGCAGCGTGACTTCAGCTCTATTTACAACCCAAACACGTTCTCTTGCAGCGCATAAGAAGCGCCTGTAAGTGTTCTGCTTCATTCCCATATCCTGCACATCGAATGAGCTCTGCACTCCCACGCAGATCCCTGGCACCCTTGCAGGAGATGGAAGCTGCTACGGAGACGCCAACGCCCCAGTGCTGTGTCAGGAATAAGGAAGCCTCAACCCCTGCTGGCACGGCAGGGCTTGGGTGGGAGGAGGAACACAGCCCAGGCTTCTTCACAGGGAAACTGGGGACCTCTTCTTGAAAAAGCAAAACAAATACTCCTCAGCAAAACTGAAGGGAAACACGCTCCTTTCACCACAGAGGGTTTTGCATATGCTGGGATCTCGTCCTGCCCTCCCTCATCCCACAATCCCTTTATTCAACCTCTGCCATTCCCAGCAGCCTTGCTTGATCATTGGAGCTTTGTCCCTTCCAGCCAAGAGGAGGGACACTCCTTTCCTTGCATGGCTGTTTGCCTCAGACCCCTCAGCTCCCAGGAGGGGCATTTACATGGCAGAGTTCTCCCCTCCCTGACCCAGATGTGTTTGGAAGCGCAGCACCTCTGCTGCTATTAGATTTGGAGGCTGACTCATTTCCAGCAGGTTTCACCTAGAGACTTTCCATAAAGGAAACAAGCCTTGCAGGGGCAGGGCTGCAATCTGCTTCACATGGCTTTAAATACAACAGCCCAAGCAACAGGCTCTACTTCCTTCCCCTTCTGATGGCGGCCGAGAGTCCTGACATCAGCAATGTTACACTGCTGCCACTCTACAACTGCTGCCTGACAAAAGCTGGTTTTCTTTGTTCTTTTCCCCTCTGTGCAGCCCCTGGGAGCAGCCTGGCAAAGACCCTGTACCCCACCCCACGAATGCCCTGTGCTCGTGCCTGGAGAATGCCCTGTGAGCCTATGGGCAGCCCCAGCCCCCCAGCCCAGGCAGGTGGCCCAAGTGTTTTGTCTCATGAGGGTCAGAACCTCGGGGGCTGAGGATCCCCTGCTGTCCCTCCTGCAGCCTCCTGTCACCCCACAGTCCACACACCCTGCTAAGCCAAGAGCAGATTCATGTGAAACGTGTGGGGTTTGGGGCATTCAGGCCCTTCGGTTCAGCCCCCCGGGCAGTGGAGGCTGAGTGACTCCCAGAGCTGCGCTGGGGGAGGGCAGGGATGTAACTCAGCTCCAGGATCACTAATCCCCAAGCAGATGTGCAGGGAGCAGCCCTGCAAGGCTGCCCAGGGCACAGACAGCCATTGTTTTCCATTTGAGACACATCCAGCAACCCTTTTTCCCAGCAGTTTGCAGCCTGGTGCCTTTGCAGGGCAGCGTGGGGCAGTTTGTTCCTGTGAGGCCTTTCCAACGCAGCCAAGGCAGCTTTGGGGGCAGCACCCGCTGGGCTCCACTGCAGCACTGGGAAGAGGGGCTGGCTGGGAGGTCACCACACCGCCTCCTCCCCAGCACCTGGCAGCACAGAGCAGGCCTGGAGCCATGGAAAACCTCTGCAAATTATCCGCTGAATTGGGAATGTGAAACTCGACCCGTGACTGTTCAACTTCATAAAATAATCTGTGGAAGAGCTGCCTGGAACCCAGATCCTGAGGCTGCTTAAAAACCATCAGGCAGGCTAATTCCTAGAGAGGGAGACTGTTACAGTTACTGGAAGTCGGCTTCAAAGAGCAGAGAACTCACCAATATTGATCTCATCATCGGTTAGTGTGTCACCAATGAAGTCGAACTGGAAGGACTGCAGAGTCTGGGAGAACTTCTGCACCGCCGAGGAGTACCCTGCAAAAGGACAGAGCAATCAGCTGTGGGTTTCTGCAATTGTTCTACAGCGGCTGCAAGTCTTAAGAATTTATCCTAAACGGAGAAGTAGTTATGAAAATCCATAGGCATTGGGAATTTCAGCCCTGCAGAAAATGCTGCAGCATTAATAACCCTCAGAGGCTGCTGCAGAGAGCATTGGCTTTGGGGTTTTTCTCTCTCTCTGAAAAAGCTTCTGCTGCACTAATGGATGCACCACACAGTACAACAACTGATCGATGGCCTTGTGTCCAGCCACATACAGGAAGGGACACTGACACACTTCCCTGCAGGAAAACACGCAGGAGATACTCCAGGGCCCTGTGTGCACCGGCACAGCTCCTCGGAGCACAGGGGCTGTCAGACAGGCTGGCCACTCTTCACAGGAATTGTTTCATAATATGGGACAAAAATCTGTAGAGTCAGAAAATAAATGTGAGGAAAAAGGCAGGACTAAAAATAACTGTCCCTCTTTGGGGTCATGGACACAGACAGGCCCTGAAGGAAGGACAGTGCCACAGAGCACAGAGCTGAGCCAGGGGGCTCAGCTGGGCTTGTTTTGGCACCCACAGATGGCCCTGGGACCCGCTGCTCCTGCTGGTGAGGAACAGTCCGGGCTGGAAGCAAAGACACTGCCTGATGTTGGCTGTGGCTCAGACGAGATTATTTTTGGATCTTCCAGAGGAGTTTCTGGCCCAAAGGATGCTTTGTGTCTTTGCACCCTGTGTGGCTGCAGGACGCGGCTGGACGGCGTCTGCTGGGGCTGGCAGAGGAGCCCTGGGACGGGGCAGTGACACCACAGCAGAGCCCGACCCAGGGCCGGCAGGGACAGCACCAGTGACACCCACTGGATCGACCACATCATCCTGCACAAAGCTACAACAAATTCCGGAGATACAAACAGACGGAGGCTGCACTTGCCTGACCTCAGGGAATAGGATGTAGGCAAAAAAAAGAAAAGCAAAGGAATAATGTTATACTCCAATTTACATTGCTATTTTCTCTCATTTGGGACTCCAGCTATAGGCACAGTCCCAGGCTGGACTCCTTTGTGGCAGTGCACAGAGGTGGCACTTTCAGAAATTCAGGAAATTGCAAGTGGGGAAGATGTGATGGCACAGACGTTAATGTGCAACCAGCTCCCACCACTGCTTTGCCAAACCAGCACCATGATTGTTGTATATAGGAACTTGGTGTACATGGATGGGTTTTCTTTCGTTTGAAAATAAAACTTACTACTTTGGTGGCAATCATGGGATGTTCAGAAATGCTGCTGTGAAGGTGAGAGAAAAATTGGACAACATTGAAATGGATGTTGGGGAAAAGAAATCAAGTGGCCTGTGTGGGATACCAGCAGGTCCCCAGACTGCCCTGCTTCCTCTGTCCCCAGGTCAGCAGCTCCTGACCCTCCCCAAGGTCCCTGGGCAGGCATGGGCAGGGGGACAGCCGGGTCCGTGGTGCAGGCTCAGAGCGCAGTCCCCGCTTCTCCCTCAAAAGCCTCGTTCAGCAGCTCCCTCCGATGGGTCAAACCTTTGCTCCTGAATGGGCAGATTCAGGCCTGAATGTTGCTATTTAGCCCCAGCTGCCAGGGGCTGGAGCACGTAAATGGGTGAACTCTTACACAGAACGATGTCATTGACTTGATGGAAAACCTCAGCAAATAATTCCCCCTCAGTCCCCCAGCACTCGCTCAGGCCAGGCCGGAGGCTCATTCAGCCCTTGCTCAGGGAAATCTTTGTTCATCCCCCTGCAAACCCCCATCTCCATCCCTGACGCTGCTGTGGCCCCGTCCAGCCCCTCCCCTGATGCTGGTCGCAGGTGATGTTCAGTCCCTCCCTCCAAACACCCCTCCCGGCCCAGTGTGTGTCCTTGAGCCCCTCTGAAAGCACCCCCAGCCAGCATCCATCTCTCCGTCTGTCTGTCTGTCTGTCTGTCCCCTCCATGGGTGCCGGCTGGGGGCAGGTGACAAGGCACCATGGCTCCGGTGTCCCCGTGAGCTGGGAGCACGGCAGCACGTGCAGGTCCCACAGGTGGCACCTGGCACGGACAGAGGGTCTCCGTCTGCTGCATGTCCCTGTCAGCCCAAGGGAGAAAGAGGGAGAGAGGCAGAGCGAGCGTGAGCCCGCACCATGCGTGCCTGGCGGGCTCTGGAGGAGCTCGTAATGGAAACCAGGCTCCTCCAGACCAACGCAACTCGGCTCCCACACGTACAGAGCCTTGGCTGAACACCAGCTCCTGACAGAGCTCCTGCGTGCATGTACAGGACGGCATCGCTGCTGCCGCGGCGCTGCAACAGCTCTGGGGTGTGACTGGGACACAGCACGGGGCTGACTGACTGCTGGCACCGTGGGACAGCTCTGGGGTGTGACTGGGACACAGCACGGGGCTGACTGACTGCTGGCACTGTGGGACAGCTCTGGGGTGTGACTGGGACATAACATGGGGCTGACTGACCACTGGCACTATGGGGACAGAGGATGACCCCGCTCGGGGGCTGTGTCCCTGCAGGACCCAGCACCAGGGCCTGAGGCAGAGAATCAGCATCAGTGCTCAGAAACACTCGGTGAGACATTGTCCCTTCCCTCGGTGGCACCCGAATGGCAGTGTGGTGACACCAGGGATGGGGCAGGACAGGGGGGCCGGGGAGAAAGGGATAAGCCATGGCCACAGGAAAGAGGCTTGACCACAGGAAGGGGCCAGCAGGAAGAGATATGCTATGTGGAAAAACGGGGCTCCATCCCATGCTGGGAGAGATAAGTCTGTATTCTCCCTTGTTTTAACAGTCGGAAATGTTTTCCCTCCCAACACAAACACTCGGTTGCCAAAGGCTCCTGCTCTGCACCCCCAGAGCCTGGCAGGAGGGAGAGGCGGCTGCAGGGCCTGTCCTGCTCCCCCAGCACCAGGACCCAAGGATCAAGGAATAATGCCATGCTTCAAGCTGGAATATCCCGGCGAACAGCACGCCAAGGCTCAGTACTGCCCCAAGGACCCTGCCTGCTCAGCCTGTTTCCATGGAAACACACCAAAATGAATTTGATCAGGAGTCCGCAAGGACTCTTCTCCCTTCCAGCGTCAGGAAGCAATGCCAAGTTTCACCATTTGTGGTCACAATAATTTACTCTTCTAGTAAAAATGAAGTTCCATCCCTGCACAGAGTGGCCCCAGCCCGGCTGCGGGGCAGGAGCGGGGAGCACCGGTGCCAGCCATGCTGGCCTCAGGAGGCACACAGAGAACTCGGGGCTGTATTTATGTGTGGATGAACACACCTCCAGAGCCAGCAGCTCTGCAAGGATGGGCCTCACAGCCTGCTCAGTAAGGACCTAGAAGGATTCTCACTTCAACCTTTCACAGCAACCACAGGTAACCAAAAACCACAAACAAAAATGTGCTGCTACCGCTGCAAAATCCACAGGCCTCTGACAAAACACAAACACAAGCAGAGCCCCAAACCAGGCTGTGCTGCTGCTTTTTCCTCCAGAGCTTAGAATTTAAACCAGAAGGAAACCATCACCACAGGACAGAGCCACAGGGGAACAGGGTGAGCAGACATGGCCAGAGAATGGAGTACAGAGGTGCCGCTTGAGGGTCTGCAATGCTCAAGGTGCCACAGGTGCACATTCTTAATTAGCTTTGCTAATTGCAACCCAGAGGTCACAATCTGTGTGACTGCAGTGGTCCTCTGTTCCCAAGAGAGGAAACCATGCCCCTGAGCACATGGAAATAGAAGTGGCCGTGACAAGCAAGCGGTGACAGCTACAGGGACCAGCAGGATCTCTGCGCCAGGACAGGAGGGCCGTGCCTGGGCTGCCTCATTTAACACCACAGGGACACAGTGGGACATCGGGTGTGACACAGGTGCAATGAGCAGCCTGATTTTTAGAAATAAACACTTTGAAAACCAAGAGAACATCTCCATCTGTGCCGGAGAGCAGGTGTGGAGGGTACACGTCACATCAGCCAGGGCCAGGCTGCCAGCACTCTCACCCCCGTTATCCACACCCAAACAGCCCTTGTTTATATTACTTGTTAATATGGCAGCAGCTGGTATACACAGCAGCACTCTGCTTCTTCCTAGGAAACAGCCAGGTGGGAATTGCTGCTCCTCCAGAAGCTCAGGGGCTGAGCAAGCAGTGGGTTCAGCAGCCCTTTGGCTAATCCTCATCACACCAAAAATTGAGGAAAAAACAAAATAAAAATACCGCCCCCCCAACCTCATCATCATTGCAATCATTGGCCAGTGACATTCCCAGAGCAAAGGCAGTCCTGAATTTAATCTGATCCAACTGAAAGCATGAATAGCTGAACAGTGATGGGACTGCAGCATCCCTGTCCTGTTCCTGGGAAAGGACAGGATGTCCTGGCCCACACTGGAAGGTGGGAAGTGACTTTAACTGGTCTGCCTGCCTGCACCTACGCACAGGCAGCTCGGGGAAGAGCAGCCAGCAGAGATTTCCATGGGGGAAAAAGCAATTCCTGAGCTTCTGCATCTGCCCGACCCACAGATTGCGGTGCCAGAGCAACTCAGTCACAGCCTCAGCAACCCATGAAGAAAACCCATAAGGAATCAATAGGGAAAACCCAACCTGGGACTGACCGTGGCAGTGCAAATAACCAGAGCAAATGCCAGCAGGAGCTCCATCTTTGCATTTTGCTTTCTTCTTCTCCAGCTTGAAAACAAAACTTATCAGGCCACATACTTTCTTTTCAAATAAGCAAACAAAAGACAATAAAAGCTCACTCTGCCCTTAAAAAGAGCATTTTAAGACATGGAAATTTTCGGGTTAGGATCTGAACCCTGCAAATCCATTTCTGTCAGGGAAATGTTGCAAGACCGTGACACACAGCAGCTGAGGACACACCTACATTTCCCACCAATGGTCCCTATGGACGATTTTCTCCTCCCTGGTGGAGAGCTGTGCAGAGCATACGTACAACATGAGAAATGCCACTTTTCCCAGCATGCAGAGAGAGGGCTGTGATTCCTGAGGGGAAAATAATGTGCCCATTGTTACCAGCTCCCACCAAAGAATTCCCCAGGGAGTTGCATCACTAAGGAGATGGAGTTGAGCCCCATTGCCACCCTGGGGATGAGGTTCTGGACATGGTACCTGACCCACTGCTTCCCGGGGATTCTCTGTCCTTGCAGCAGAGCTTTAGGAGCCAACACACAAAGTATGTGGCCAAGGGGCCAGCCTCTGCTCCGAGCTGTTGGATTTACACTGCATGAAGTCCCCAATCTCTGTCCCACCAAAATAGCTCGGCCTGGAAAGCCATGAGCTCCCCCCGCTGAGCCCAGATGTACCATCAGGATCAGGAGTAACAAGCCCTGACTCATGGAACACTCCCAAATACTCTACAGCTGCTCAAACACAGAAACATGTTGATTTTCTCAAATGAGGATAAAAAAATAACCTTCCGGTCAGCCTTCTAGGTAGTCCCAAATCCACACAGGATCCTGCAAGGAATCCAGCCCTCTTGGTGCTGCACAGAGGAGAGATGCTCACCACTAGGGAATTACGGAGCGGCCCAGGACAGGCAGTGCCTGGCATTGACCCAGGGCAAGCCGTCCGCAAGTGCCCCTGAAGGCTCTGTGGGGACTCAGAAATCCTGACACATTGGACAAAGGCCATTTTTCCCACACTGACACGGGTTTTCCACTTGCCAGGAGTAAGTGGCTAGCATGAACTGCTAAAAATAACTTGCTATATTTAGCTGTGCTTTACAAAGCTCTTGCAAAGGAATTTACTGGATGTCTCACACTGTCACACATTTACCTCTCCTAATCAGCCCTTCATTGACTGAGCTGTTCATAAGCTGCTGCTTCCCTTTCACAGCCAGTCCAGCCCAGGCTCCAGGCAGAAGAGCAGGGCTGTGCTCCCAGTGAAAAGACATTTTTCAGTACCTCTCCCTAACCAGGGACCTTTTGCTCTGCAAGCTGGTTACCTGCCCTCTGGACCATCACCTCCACTCACACATCCCCCTTCTACTCTCCCTCCACAGTTTCTGTTTCCTGTCCTAAACTTCAATCTTTTATTCTCATGAATTCTTCTCCTTGCCCAGCCAGCCTTGTGGGAAGTGCCCAAACTTGCTTGACAGGCTTGTTTTCTTATTTACTGTTAAATTAAAAACCCAAGGACCCACACAGCAGTGGTTCACACTTATCATATAATTCTCACGCCTCCCTTATCTCCCTCATTGCCTGATGGAAACTGGCTCTGCCGAACCTGCCATGCTCCAGAGGAGCTGGCAAGGGTTACGAGGCTGCACTGAAGCTCAAGGCAGTTAAACACACAGAGGGGCCTTCCTGGATGCCTGGAGCAGAAGGAGACTGTGGGTCTCCTCACCAACAGCTTGGAAGTTTGGCAACAGATCAGCCCAAAACCCCAACGAAAACACAAAGCAACCAAGCAAGACTGGAGGGGCAACAAACTTTTGTGGTATATTGGTCTGTTTTGGAGAAAACTGAGAGTGAGTGATGTGGAATACAGCTTCTGGGAGAAGGACACACTCTTACCCTCCCTTGGATTAAGTTATCCAGCATTTTCTTCCCAAGACCTCCACAGTGACAGATCCATTGATCAGGAAGAGAATTATGCAGCAGAGCCACATTTCAAAGCAAAGACATGGAACACACCATTCTCCCAGTGACACTCACTGGCTTGTACTGGTTTCCTAGAGTGGCACTTTGGGCTGTATGTGTAATATTTTTATAAAGGACAGCGTGTTGGATGAATTTTTTAAAAGATTTTTGCTTCTGAAACATGAGGGCAGCACAGGATGCTGCAGCACAGCCTCCTGCCTGGCCCAGCTCAGCCAGGGCACCCCCGCTCTCCCCACAGCAGTGAAACTCCCACTGGCATCAGCACTTCCCTTGGTGCTCCTCAGGATGAGCCATGGGTAAAACTGCACTTTGGAAGCCTGAACTTCCCAGAGAACAGTTTTTTTCCCTTTGGCATTTTGCTGGCCTTTCAAATCAACCTTGCAGCCCCGCAAAGCTGGAGGAGTTGCTTCAGCAAAACTGGAAAGAGACACAGGGCAGCCAGCCCAGAACACGTGGCCAGCTGAAATGGAAGTTAAGAAAAGATGAGCAGCCTTAGAAATCGGCAAAAGTGGTGAAAGGCGCAGTAAGAAATAATGCAACTTTTTTGAGCAAATGCTCGCGGGGTCGCAGAGGCAGAGAATAGTCACCAAGGAGGAAATGCCGTCATAGTCCTTTGGTTCACCACGGACCAAGCCCAGCCATGGGGCTGGTGCTGACACACCTGCAGGAATTTCAGACCACCTGGTGTCCCAATCCGACTGTCAGCACACCAGGGAATTGCTCAGCACTGCCCTGGAGCACACTGCACCCGGGCGTAGGAGGGAGAGCCACAGCTGGGGGACAGTGCCCGGCTCCGTGGGCACCGGCACTGCTGGTGGAGGTGGTGCCGGCGTTCCTGTGCTGGGCAGTCAGCGGCTCCCAAACCCCGCATGGCAGGCTCCAAGGGTGGCAGCACTCAGCAGCTTTCCTGAGAACTCCCAACACAAAGGCTGCCGGACGCCTGCCCCTGCAGCAGGGATGGCCAAGGTGAGTCGTGGGGATGGTGCTGCCAGGTGAGCCCTGGGGATGGCAGTGCCAGCTGAGCTGTGGCAGCTGGGGGACACTGTGGGGCTGGAAGCCAAGCAGGCAGCCAGCTGGAAGCAGGGTGAGGCTGGCAGGTGGCTCTGGCTGCTGCAGCTATTTATACACCTGTTTACATCACTGTCCCACAGAAGCCGGTTACCACCTTCAGAATGCCATCCTGGGGACAGGTCCTCGGGCTGGGGAATAAAGGACAGACTCTTTGAAAAATAAAAATACACAAAGCTGAGCCATGGAAAACAAACGGATTTTTCCCCTCCCTTGGGACGAGTGAGCTGTCAGGGAGGGGCAGCAGCCGCTTTCCCAGGGGCATCAGGAGAGCGAGGGCAGAGCTGCAGAAATCCCTGCAGTGCTCCAGGCCACCCAGAGCCCCCGGCTCCAAGAGCAGCCGAGCAGGCTCTTGGCACGGTGCTCTGGCGTGAGCGGCAGGAGAGGGTGTGCTCCAAGATCCGCAGCTCCCTGCTGCACAGGCAGGACGGACACGGGGAAAACAAACATGAAAACAACGGACTCTTATCCGGGGCAGAGCACGAGCAATCCCCACAGAGACATCTCATGATCTGCAGAGCCCTCACATGTATCTCCCTGCACCCCCCTTCCCAGGCAGGGCAGGTTCCGACGGGCGCGGGAGCCGCGCTCGCTCCAAGCACGGATGAGTTCAGAGTTTCCTTCGATAAGGGCGCAGCGGGGCTGGGCCCGAGGCCAGCTGAGTCACACAGCACGCCAGCGAGGGATCGACAGCGCCTTACCAGCGATCCGAAGTGGTTCGGTGCGGGGAGGAAAGCGCATCCCTCCTGATCCAGGCTGGGAGACGATGCCAGCGTGGACACGGCCTGTCCTACACCAGCTGGCATCTCCCGGGAGACTCCTGCGCACCATCAACCTGACCGGCACTGGGACAGCCTGACCTGCACAGCACACTTAGGGGGGCTTTGCCAAGAGCTGCCCCCACTCTGGGCACCTCTGCAAGGACTCCGGGGTCTGGCTCTGTACTTCCACCTCAAAGGGTCCCCAATGCTCTGCAGGTCCCCAGTTCATCCTGTGATGGCACAGGAACAGGTTGTGTCCCTTGTTCTCCATTTTCACAGCTACAAGGTTTAGTAACATTAATAAATCTATTCTTGTTTTAAACAACTCCAGGCTCTTCAAAATCAGGCTTGGCTGGGGGAACAGGATAAAAAGGAGAGAGATCAGACTGAGAGAGCAACTGACTTCTGGGCTGTACTTATATGTATAGACTTTATCTCAGGCTATTCTGCTGCTCTTATCATCACTTGAACAACAGGTGACCGCACGTTCACCTGCATGGAGAATTCGGTGACAAGAAAGGACACTGGGCAGAGAGGCTGTGTTTGAATGTGCCCCAGGAGAAAACAGCCAGCACGGCCCGGGATCACCGCTCGCAGCGGAGCAGCTCGGCCGGCGGCGCTGAGGAGGCTGTGAGACACAACACAGGCTGCTGTGGACAATCCACCATCACCAGAGCAGAAACAACGAGGTTCCAAAAGCTTTCTCATTCACACGTGTCAGAACCTCAGACAGAAGCTTTATGTGTTTGGAAAATTTGTTTAATGCTGAGTAAGGAAAAATAACTGCTGCCTGCTGAGCTTCTCCAGCAGTTCCAAAGCTGCAGCATTTTGGTGCTCAGTACATGTAAGTGGCTCTGATTGTTCACCAGAGTTTTTTCTATGAACCCATGGTTCTCCAAATCTCTGTGTTCCTGCCAGGCAGTGCCGCAGGGCAGCGCTCAGGACACTGCAGCCCCCACAGCAGCACTTGCCCCTCTGTCCCTGGAGAATGGCCCATCCTGGCACTGCAGCCCCTCCCTGCAGCCCAGATCCATAGCTGGGCAGCCAGGGATCGGTGCCAGAGCCACGCTGTGTGGGCAGGAGGATGCGGTGTGGCCAGGATGTGGCACAGGTGTCCGGCTGCGCACTGCAGCAGAACGGAGCGGGGACACCGCTGTCCCTCCACAGAGCCAGGCTGGCACCCAGCAGGACAGAAGCCACCTGTGAAAAGCCTGGGGGCAAGCATGGGATGCCACATCTGTAGTTACCGGTGTGCCACCAACAGTATTGGGAAATAAAATATTCCAACAATATCTCAAGAAAAAAGCCAGAAAAGCTGAGTCTTCATACAGTGACTCAAGAGGAAACTCTTAGGTCAGCAGCAGCGCTGCTGTGAGCCGTGGGCTGTGAGACACACAGAACATGGATAACACCCACATCCTCCCAGGGAAGGAGCCAGAAAAGGCAGCAGAAGATGGATGAAAAGCTCCCTGCGTGCCTCATGTGCAGCACAAGAAAAAATATCCTTAAACACATGAAAACGACTTCACCTCTTGTCCCGGCCCCTTGTGCCGCTGTACACAGGCGAGTCCTCGGGAAGCATATCTGGGCTGGAAAAAGCCATCACAAAATCTTGCACATTGGTTTGTTTAAGCTGGACCAAGGCTGGTCCAGAGCCCACCCACCAGCCCCTGAGCTGGCAGGGACAGGCCTGGCTTGGTGCCGTTCCCAGCCGCCCCTGCCCATATTCCTGCCCTGGCCTTCCTAAAACAAACCAAGCCCTGGGCACACCTGGGCATGGATGGAGCAGCTGTACCAGCAGAAGCCAGTGGTTGCCGGGGAGGAGGCTGGGGAGCTCAGGACCGCAGCAGGGAGGGAGCGAGGGACAGAGAGCCAGGCCCGGGGCCATCACGGCATGGCCAAACCGCCCTGTGCCGAGCCCGGCGCCTCAGCCACCGGCAAAGCAAACCCAACAGCGACAACTTGCCCGGCCAGAGAGCTGCTCCAGTGGGAGCAAAACCCAGCAAACACATCCCCGAGCCCCGGAACACGGGGTGGGGATCTGCCTCGCAGCTGGATGTGGTAGATCCTGTGCCGGCCCCTCATGTCTCCTGCCTGCACTGAGGATACTGGCAGCTGGGGGTGAGTTGGCTTTTGGGAGGGTTTTTGTTCTTTTTTCTGCTATTGTGTTTTAGTCTCTGGTTAAAGCATGTCTGGTTTAGATTTGCACCAACTGGGGCCCTAGTCCTGTGCTCAGAGCCTGCAGCCCAGGAGCAGGAGCTGCTTCATCAGCGGCTGTTGGCTGCAGAGA